>JACXGI010007516.1:0-25328 GCA_016801175.1 Esox masquinongy
CCCGGCGGGCCCGGGTGGCGGCGGCCAGTCCTCGGCGGGTTCAGGCGGCGGCGAAAACAGGGCGGCAGGGGGAGCTGACGACGGCGGCCACTGGACGGCCGGAGGAGCTGGCGGCGGCGGCCACTGGACGGCCGGAGGAGCTGGCTGCCGCTCCTGGGCGGCAGGGGGCACTGGGAACACCCGGCGCCTTGTGGCTGGCACCGGACGTAAGCCAGGCATTGGCCGCACCAAGCTGGCCGGGAGCTCTTCCACTGGCGGCAAGAGCTCGTCCTCCCACCCCTCCGGGGATGGCAGCCGCGCCTCGGGGTCCTCCGACCGCCCCCACAACACCCTCCCAAAAAATTCTTGGGGCTGACTCACGGAGGGTTGATTATGTCGCCTCCATCGACGTCTCCTCCCGGGGTCGGCGCTGGGCTGGCCAGGTGTGCAGCGGGGGACGGTAGGGGTTCTCCTCCTCCTCTGTCTCGCTATCGGGCCAACAAAGGAGTTCCCCTACCGTCCATCTCTGCCGTGTCTCTCTTTGATGGTTCATTCTGTCACGGTCGTGGTTGTGGTAGGACACAGGCGCAGAGTCAAAATAATGGAAATAATCCATGTTTAATCAAAAGAAGACAAAAACAAACCAAAAGCTGCAACCAGTGACATGGGGCATCCAGTGGAAACACAAAACCAAAATGAACCACCCCGGGTGTGGCCACACAGAGAACATAAATAGGGTCCCCAATTGGAGGCAACGATCTACACCTGCCTCCAATTGGGGAGACCAAAAGGATCGGAGGTGGCTAGAGGCACCACCTTCTGTCCTGTCCTGTCCTGTCCTGACTATGGCCCCAGCCCAGTGCAGAGATGGCTAGGGGCATAGCCAGGACGTGAGAAATATGTTTGTGGTAATAGTGGATTAAAGGGGTTTCATAACATTTACTCACCAAAAATAGGCTGAGTGCTTACAAAGGTACATCCTAAAATGCAGCATTTCTATTGGTCAACAGAAGATGCACCAGTTCAAGACAATAAGGCCCTGCTTAGCCCTATAACCCTCTCAGTGTTAGACAAATGCACCACTGTCTGTGTGACTTTGAGGCAGTTACTTAACCGCTCTGCCATTCAGGGACACCTGAGATTCAGCTTTTTCATAGAAATTCTGCATTTTAGTGTGCATGCACCCAAAATAAGTTCTGCTAAACAGATGTGAAACACTACCATTCCACAATTACTGCAAATTTTGAATTTTTTTCTTCATATCACAATGCAAAAATCCATATATTGTTGCTGTACGGTTAAGTGTAGTGTAGTAGTTTAGTTTAGAGATTAACATTAGATTAGGGGTTAGGCTAAAACTAGACCAGATACACCACAATTTAAATTTAACCCTGCACAGATCGAAAGAGTTTTTGTATTTTAAGCTTCTTATCAAAAAAGAAAGATTTAAGTTAATGCAATTATTGCCATATTATGATTACCCATTGCTGCACGGTGTCTAAATATTTCCTTGGTCACCTGAATATTGTCATAAATTGATCAAATGTATGCTTATTGTCAACATCTATAGTGCCTCTCAAAAGTGTTTGCCCACCTTGGACTTTAACACATTTTTGTGTTACAACATGAAATCAAAATGGATTGAATTAGTATTTACCACTAATCAATACAAAAACGTAAATAATGTCAAAGTGAAAAGTGAAATCCGCAAATTGCACAAAATTAATTACAAACATACAACAGAAAACAATTGGTGTAAGTATTGAGCCCTTTGCTATGACTCACCTGAATGAGCTATGGTGCAACCAATAGTAATTAGTTGAATGGAGTCCACCTTTGTGCAATTAAGGCATTTCACATGATTTCAGGTTAAACACA
This sequence comes from Esox masquinongy, assembly GCA_016801175.1. Classification (NCBI taxonomy): domain Eukaryota; kingdom Metazoa; phylum Chordata; class Actinopteri; order Esociformes; family Esocidae; genus Esox; species Esox masquinongy. Next base: position 1,858 of record JACXGI010007516.1, read on the forward strand.
GTAATTTTGGACCTTTGGGAGGTCCAACAATTATTTAGCACAATTTCTAACAAAATCTACACCAGCAAGACAAAGGAACATTCAAAGGAAATCTGGAATAAGCTTCTTATAAAGCACCACTCAGGGGTAGGATTAGAACATTTCCAAGGCATTGCATATCGCCTGGAGCACAGTAAAGCCAATTTTAAAAGGGAATAATGCCGATCTACAATTTCAAGTTCATAAATAACTTGAAGTAATTGACTCTGTGCACGCAACTCTCACTCAGGGAGAGCGGGGTTGAGCTAGCATTAGTGCTTCGTCATCGGCTTATATTGCTCTCCCCCCACTAATTCGATTTCATAGAAATAAATTAAATATTAAAATTAAATATTTATACATATATTCAAATATTTTTCGACTTGCTCTTCGGTCCGTCTATCCGCTTGCATTGACGTGTAGTTTCCTCGTACTCGCTTTAGATGCTCGAATTACTATCCCCTTAAACCACTCTGGGCTAGCTAATACAGTACTATTAGGGTCTGGTTTGGTAATGGAAGAGGAGGATGAGACAAGTTGTTTTTATTTTAATTAAATGTTAAAATATAAATAAATGTAAACATTTTAGGCAGGATTCTAAACAATGTCTGTAGTGTAATAGTGTGGTGTAGACTGTAGTATGGTATTGTGGTGTAGGCAGTTCTGTGGTATTGTGGTGTAGGCAGTACTGTGGTATTGTGGTGTAGGCAGTACTGTGGTATTGTGGTGTAGGCAGTACTGTGGTATTGTGGTGTAGGCAGTACTGTGCTATTGTGGTGTAGGCAGTACTGTGCTATTGTGGTGTAGGCAGTACTGTGGTATTGTGGTGTAGGCAGTTCTGTGGTATTGTGGTGTAGGCAGTTCTGTGGTATTGTGGTGTTGACTGTAGCGTAGTAGTGTGCTATTGACTGCAGCGTAGTAGTGTGCTATTGACTACAGTGTGTTAGTGTGGTGTAGACTGTAGTCTATTAATGTGGTGTAGAATGTAGTGTAGTAGTGTGGTAGTGTACAGGTGTGGACTCACCCTTTGAACAGGTCTTCCCAGTCCATTCATCAGGACAGATACAGAATCCACTCTGCAGCTCACCACCGTTGATACAGACTAATGGCGGTATTGTGGTGGAAGAGGTGGTGGGAAGAGCAGTAGTAATAGTTGTAGTAGTATTTGGAGAGGCAGTATTAGTATTAGGAGTTGGAGGGGCAGTTCCAGTAGTAGTAGTAGTAGTAGTAGTAGTTGAATATTCAGTGCTAGTAATAGTAGCTGGAGCTAAAGTTTCAGTTGTATTACCAGCTGGAGGTTCAGTTATAGTTTCATCTGGAAATTTTGTAGTAGTATGATCTGGTGGGACAGTAGTAGTATCATTTGGAAGCTTGGTTGTATTACCAACTGCAAGTTCAGTTGTAGTTTCATCTGGAGGGTTAGTTGTACCGTCTGGAGGGTTAGTTGTAGTACCGTCTGGAGGGTTAGTTGTAGTACCGTCTGGAGGGTTAATTGTAGTACCGTCTGGAGGGTTAGTTGTAGTACCGTCTGGAGGGTTAGTTGTAGTACCGTCTGGAGGGTTAGTTGTAGTACCGTCTGGAGGGTTAGTTGTAGTACCGTCTGGAGGGTTAGTTGTAGTACCATCTGGAGGGTTAATTGTAGTACCATCTGGAGGGTTAATTGTAGTACCATCTGGAGGGTTAATTGTAGTACCATCTGGAGGGTGAGTTGTAGTACCATCTGGAAGGTTAGTTGTATTAACTTCAGGAGTGTTAGTAGTAGTAACATCCCCAGGGAAGGGAGTGCTTTCAAGGGCTTTATCACTGTTGAGGGGGCGAGTAGTACTGAAGATAGTAGTAGCGTAATTAGTATTAACAGTTGTCTGTATAGTCATGGTAGTGGTTTTGTCATTCTTAGGGATATTCAGTTCAGTGGACGTTGGAATGGCAGAGAGTGTGGTGAGACCCGTCTGCAGCAAAGACGCTGTAGAAAAAGAACCATGCAAACAAGTTATTAGAAAAGATCCATGTCTCAAGCAGGGTAGAAAACTTCAGTAGAATAGGAGAGAGTCAGGAACACTGCCAATAAAAAATGCACATTAAACAACGGTTTCACTGTTATGAACTTAAACTACTATCCACCTAGTTAGAGACTAAGTTCTGTAACATGGTGTCTGGAATAGTTGGATTAAGGCACTATTTAACATAGCACTTCCCTGCAAGTTCTCTCAAACAAAGTTGCCTATGAAGACAAAGTATTCTGTCTTGTAAATAAGACCAATTTTGACCAACCCAGTTTTCCAGTCTGTCTAGCATATTTGTAGTGTCAACTTGGTCAAATGCCGCACTAAGGTCCAATAACACTAGGATTGACACTTTACCAGAATCAGTGTTTAGACCAATGTTGTTTAAAACTTTAATAAGGGCAGTCTCAGTGCTGTGATGGGGCTGAAATAGCAAAGTATGAATGTAACCTTTTGAGTTCAAGAAATTGCTCATTTGTTAAAAGTTTACAATGACTTTTGCTACAAAGGCTAAATAGGATATAGATCTGTAGTTGCTGATTACACAAGAGTCTATGCTTTCTTAACAGAGGCTTAAGGACTGAAATTTTCAGGGCCATACAGTAGGAAAATTGCCTGATAAGAGAGAGCTGTTAACTATTTGTAGTAGATCTATCGCCAAGCATTCAAAAACATCAACCAAGTTTGTACGCAGAGTATCAAGGCAGCAGCTCAAGGTGTTGTACACTTTCGTGAGTGTTGTATCGTCAATTGCATTAAACTGTCATGCTTCACAAAATCATTTTCTGTGAACATAGCAGTGGCACTGTTTTTATTGTTGGCGAGTTTTTAATTGCTTGTCTAATGCCATGAAAAAACCAAGGAAAATGAATTGCATTTATTGGTGGAAAGGAGCTCTGGAGTTATTTTTGCTGAGCTGATTGGAAAGTACAGAGTCTGTGTTTAGTCAAGAAGAGGAATTCCAGTATGCTGCTAGTGTCGTAAATGTGGGAGAGGGGATTCTGTCTTTATTTGTTTGTGGCACACATCTTTCAATGGTATCAGTAGATACCTTCATTAAACATGTGAAACCATCAGTGAGGTCTATCAACGTGTGGCCAGAGGAGTCAGACTAATTTCTGTAGCACCAGTTTCAACAAACAGACTGGAGTTTGTTTGCCACTCAAGCCAACCTTGACTCCCATATGGACATTGAAACATGTGCTTCTTCCGTTCTGGATTACATCAACATCTGCATCAGCAATGTCACCACGCGCAAACTAATAAAGACATTCCCCAACCAGAAGCTGTGGATGAACAGAGAGGTCCGGCAACTGCAAAAGGCACACAACGCTGCTTTCAGATTCAATGATGCGGAGGCCTATAGCTCATCAAGGGCCAACCTGAAAAAGGGCATCAAGATGGCTAAAAATGACCACAAACTGCAGATTAAGGAGCACTTCCACAACTCTGAACCCGGACGCATATGGCAGGGCATCCAAGCCATCACAGACTACCGGCCAAAGAACACTACCCCCATATCCAGCGATGTCTCCATCACCAACGAGTTAAACAGGTTCTACACTCGCTTCGACAGGGACTACAAAGATCCAACCATTAAAGCTGAACTCCCTACAGACGACCTCCCTCTCAGACTATCCACCGCAGATGTGTTTTCTGCACTGAGCAGAGTGGATGCACGCAAGGCTGCTGGTCCTGATGGCATCCCTGGGCGTGTGCTCAGCATGTTCTGGGCAGCTGGCCGAGGTCTTTACTGACATTTTCAACCTGTCACTGGACCAGGCGGTTGTCGCCATGTGCTTCAAGACCGCAATCATTGTGCCAGTGCCGAAGTAGTCAGCCGCGTCTAGCCTGAATGACTTTCGACCTGTGGCATTCATGCCTGGCTGGGAAATCTCTGGAAGGCAGAGATGGTCAACTCCTGGGAAAACATTGGCTATTCCCAAAACAGCAACATTTATATGTTGTTTGTGCACTATTTTAAGAGACCACAGCCTACTATACTTTAGATATTGTAGAAGAGAGTTCAGGTACAATGAAATATTAAATGAATGGATTATTGAACTGAAAAAATATATTAGTAAGTGCAACAGAATGTGCCGGGTTACTTGAGAAATACTGACACTGCGCCAAATACCTGTTTCGTAGTCCTAGTTATCTTGACACCTCTTACGAATGTTGCCAATTCCAGGCCAGTCATGAGAACTACAGGCTTTAATTACTCAACATTCCAAAGCCGGTTTATGTTGTGACTTTTCACGAAGAGGAACCGCAAAGGAACTATCAACAGTGAAGAGCAGTTAGAATCCTGACTGGCAACAGCTCCAGCATGGGACATTTTTCTACTCTTCCCTACTTTTAAGGAAACCCCACCACTGGGCATTAGGACATATCGTGACACACAAACCTCACCATTGTTACAACCCCATCCCCTGCTGTGAGGTATTAACATCAATGAAGGACAGATTGTGATTGGCAATGATTCCAGACCTTGACTTTTAACGAGTGTCCACCAGTAAAGACATATTTTGCGACTTTTACCCTGTAACACCCCCTATTCAACCCCCCCCCTTATCCCCCTGTACTTTTTCCTAGCCCCCATGTGTATTCAGTCACAGTGTATACAAGTAAAATGCTTTTATTTTTTAAGTGCAAAAAATACAGTATTTCACAATGAATGTGAACAAATTAACAGATGTTCAATTGTCAAAGTTGTATAAACAAGTTCGAGAAAATGCTTGTATGTACCCTCACAGCGATGCAGCAACAGAACGTTCTTTAAAGTATACAAACAATTTAACAGGGTTACAAGAAAATATGTTATGTACATTTATTCAAATCAAATAAATATTGGGGCACATTACTAAAAACAGCAATGTAATTAAAAATAGTGCAAATAGATACGTTTAATGTATTGCAGGTTCCCACACAGCAATACAAAAAAAGAAAGTTGTCAAAAGGACACTGGCGGCCAAAAGTTTGGAATAATGGTGTGTGTGTGTGTGTGTCCAGTTCCAGTGACCTTCGCTGGTCAGCTAATTTGATCAGGAAACCAAAAATCCAGTATTCACACCAGACATCATGTCCTCAGCTGCCCGGTAAACCACAGCTTCTCTTCTCTTTAAATGTTCTGAGCAATCAGGTGTCCAGGGTAGGGCTGTGGTGGTCGTTTTGGCAACGCCTCTTCTCCCCATAAGAGCGGTTGGCTCTCCTTCATTTGTCAGCTGATTTGATCAGGTACTCAAATTCAGCAGAGCGCCAGCTAGGAGAGGAAACCAAAAATCCACCAGGGTCAGTCTCCATATCAGACATCATGTCCTCAGTTGCCCCGGCAAACTGCAACTTCTCTTCAGCCAAGAGTTCTTTCAGCCAACTAGCCAAAGTCTGAAAGTACAGTAGACAACAAATTGACAATGTCAAAACAGTACAATGTCAAACTGTAAAAATCTAGAGCGGTCCAAATATTACAGCAAGTCGTACGCTTCACATTATATTAAGGAAGCTAAAGGTGTTAGGATAAATTCAAATACATATTACAATTATGAAGGTTAAACAGCGAACTAACTTTTTTTATTTGTAAAATATGTTGCACACTTGTAAAAAAAGATCTCCAAACAAGTAACCAACTTGATATTTGGAATCATTAATAACACTTGCCAACGTAAAACACGGACAATCAGAGTTTTGTCACTAAAATCTTGCTAGAACTACGATGAAATTATTTTTATTTGTAAATCACAGTCTGCGGTAGTACAGTTCACAGCGTTTGCAAGCTAATATATCCAGGACTCTGATAGGCAGGCCATACCTTTTCTTCCAATGAACTGAATGCATCGTGAACGTAACATTTTCACCTTTTAACCAATCTGAGTAGATTCTGGAACATGCAGTGCCAGAGTTTCAACCAGTTTCAACTCGTAGTGATGCCGAGGAAGAAAAACATGGCTAAGCACGGTCGGCTTCTCATACCTCAGTTTTTGATGGGATAACAAACCTTTTAGATGATTTTTCCACCTAGCTAGATCAGTGCACAAGTTACTGAAGTCTACTAGCTAAATTACTAAAATGTAAATCTAGCAACTAGCAAGGAATTTACATGGCTACTTAACGTTTTGCCTTTGACATGGATATGTATTTACCACGAGAATAATAGAAATTCACTTTGCACAATTCATATTTTGTATTAGACTAGTTTGGGCGTATACATGCCAGGTGAATATGGTTCACATCATAACATGCAGTTTTTGTTTCACTTGAAGTGCTTGCATTTGTTCCACACATTTGTTTTATCGGCTAGGACTGTCATCACTGTTTTTACTTTATAGGAATTTCTGTTCCAAAGAACAGGGTACAGTTTCGTCATGAATAATCATATGCAAAATATCAATTCTTAGCTAATTACTATTTTTCCATCGTAGTAATTTAGCATGTTATTATTCCTATAACGTTTATTTTTTTTCAATCAAAACAGTTTTTCGTACTTTTCAAATGCATTGTCGCGTTGAACTAACTGGATAAGGGTTTGGTATAGTATCAACAACTGAGGTACGAGCGGTAGGAAAAGCTGATCATGCTAAAACCTGTTTTTCCTCCTCTGCAATACATCAATATGAGTTAAAACACTTGTGTTCCAGAATCTACTCGGATTGGTTAAAACATGACGATTGGTTAAAACATGACGGACTCACCATGTACTCAGTTCATTGGTCAGAAAAAGCTATGCCGTGCCGATCAGAGTCCTCATGGGTATATCCGCTTGTAAACTCTGTGAAACATACTACTGCAGACTGTGATTTAGAAATACAAATCATTTTGTCACAGTTCTAGCTAAATTTTAGTAACAAAACTCTGAGTGTCCCTATTTTACGTTGGCAAGTGTTATTAATGAGTAGCAAGATTCCAAATATTAGGTTAGTTATACTATGCACATTTTTTATACAACTACAAAAGTGATTCCAAGTTAGCAAACCTTTTTTACAATTGTGCACAATTCTTTTACAAATAAAAATCTTTTGTCGCTGTTTTACCTTAATATAAAACGGGATATACACCCATTTTAGATGTGGCCTTATTTTATTTATTTTGAAGATAAATTAGTCATCACTTCCAATCAAATATAAAACAAACATTCTCAAAACATGTTTTTTCTTAATACATATTTATTAACAAACCTGTCGCTTGCGGCACCGTGTCGTGTCCGCTGTTTGATGTCCCTCTTTGCTGCTTTGTCCAGGTTGTCCACCGAACAATGTTTCTCCCTTTGTGTCTAGTATCGGCTTGCACCTGCATCTGAGAAGTCATGTCCACATTCACCTTTCATGCGGCCTATATTTTTCATCCTCGCCAGCAGTATTGGGTAGGTCCCCGACCGCACGCTATGAAAATTGGGTAAATCCTGGCAATTAGCAAATTATAAAAATTTGAATCAAATTACAAGCCGCACAAATCTAACATAGTAGGTACTGTAGTTGTTCTACTTACAGATAATATATTTCGTCTTGCTCGAGAAGACCAGGCCAGGGCCTCATGTCGAGCAAGCTGTCAAAAATAGTCTGGTTAATTTGCTAGGTATGTATGTGTATAAATATTTCTATATAATATTGTACTAGGGTTAGTTACCTAGTTACAATGCGCTTAATATTGCTTTCTGTATGTAACAACGGCACCCAGCAAGCTAGATAGCTGAAACACAAAACAACTCGTTACCGCACGTAATGCTAGCTAATGTACAGACAGTAAGCTCTTAGTCGACTCTTACCTTGATTTGTAGTAATAAAATTACTTGGACTGCCTTGAACTGTTGTCGCGTTTTCAGTAGCCATTTCCATGGCTTGGCGAGTTGAATAGAAATTGCTGGAATGCATCCTCGACGCTTTACTGAAATGTTACACTTCGATTACAACCGCCAGTAAAACACAATTGCGAAGTAAAATGTTCTTTTTAGTTTAAAAAGAAGCAGTGTTGTAGTGAACTCCAACCCTCTTAATTTCACTGGTCACTGAAAATCGTCACACCCTCAACTACTGGTTTTCTTCGCCAGATTGGGTTATTTAGTTTTCCATCACTACGCCCTCCTACTGCCATTAATTTGATTGGCCATCGAAACATATAGTCTGTGTCGAGTCTGTCACCATCCAGTTTTCAGACATAATCAGAAAACGGTGTCATCTCTGCTGTTTGATTTATTTAACACCTTAAACGTAATTTGCTCCAACGGACTTGAGTCCAGCCAAATGACGGACTTGAGTCAAGTCGCTATAATGTCAAAGCGCAAGGCAGATGATCGCCAACAGAGAAACTGGCCAAATGCAGCAGTGTGCACTAAGTGCAAAGAAATGTGTGGACACAAGCTAAGACAAAAGCAGAGAGGAAATCAATAGAGACTGAAAAGAGTGAGAATAACCAACTGATCAGTGTTTCATTTGCAATTAATTCTGATATTATTTCCCTTCCCCATAAAAAGCTGTTTGTCATGTCAAATGAAGATAGAGAGGATCTGCATAGAGCTTTCACATTATTAAATTCATTGAGAAACCAAACTTTTGCACACCTGTAGATCGACCGGTGCGTTGGAGAAGACCAAAGGTCGATTCAAGTAAACAAAATAACTCCTGCACTCAGTCTGTGTAACTAGCAATAAGAATTTAATAACAACGTTTTGGTTGTTTAGGTTGCCTGCTGAGTGTAAACTGTTGAAATCTTGGTACCGAAACGTTATTAAATTCTTATTGCATGTTACGCAGACTGGGTGCGGGAGTTATTTTGTTTACATTATTATATCCGAACAAGGATCTTGCCAATGTTCACCTGAGGTTGTTTCTTGAACTTTGCAATATAACATCAAACTTCTTGTGAATCTGAATCCTCAACCAGCCTATTTATAAAGGCTTTTATTCAATGACTCCTTTGTTATTTTATTTTTCCTTTGTTGTCATGGTAAACAGCCACACACTTGTAAACAATAAAAATATTATTTTGGAACAACTTTTGTTGCACTTTAAAAAATATTTTAAAACCATAATGTACTAAATATATATCAGTGTGCTAAAATGGATACAATTATTTGATTTAAATTATATGCAAGTATAAAACATTTTAAAATAACTGGGTTATTTCACTCAATGAACTATTTCTATACTAATTTTTGTCCAAAAGTACAACACTAAGTATACTGCTTTTTAACTTTAGGTTGCCTGCTTGAGTGTAAACTGTTGAAATTAGAATGAGGACAAAAGACAAGTGTTAAGAACTAATTTGCATGTACAACGTTTGAGGAGTTTCCAGAAATGTCAAGAGCTGACTTCTTATGACTGGTTAAAATCGTTTTATGTTGCGACTTCTCTGTACTGGCCTTTTACCTGTCACCATTACAAAGATCTTTACTTGTATGGTAACAAGTAAAAGAGCTCGTAAAAGCAGGGTTGCCTAGCTACATGGAATGGGGAGGAGCTGAATTAAACTGGTCAGATAGGCCCTAAGCCAAGAATAGACACACCCATGGTCAGTGGAGAAGACTCAAGGGGAGGGAACTTGGAGTTTGTTGTTGTTTCATTACAAAAGGATTCCTAAACTGTATTTCGTTGTTGTACACTTTTGTCTTGTACTGAGGTTGTACACTGATGTTACACAAAGTGCTCAGCAACGCATGACAACTGTTTTATCACCTACAAACTTGTAATAAATCATCTTGAGTAGATTATATTGGCTTCCTGAATAGTTAATTTATAGTTTGTCTATTATGGTTTGTTAAGTTTCTGGGAGAACTCACCAACAAACCTAGAGTAGAGGACACAGACTATTGACCAAATCAAAAATCCAGTAACTCAAAATATTAGAATAAAAAATTTATAATACAGAAATTTCAACCTGAGAAGAGCTCTTATCAGCTAATTAACTCAAAACACCTGCAAAGGTTTCCTAAGTATGTTAATTTATGCACTCAATACTTGGTCGGGGCTCCTTTTGCACGAATTACTGCATCAATGCGATATGGCATGGAGGCAATGAGCCTGTGGCACTGCTGAGATGTTATGGAAGCCCAGGTTGCTTTGATAGCGGCCATCAACTCATCTGTGTTGTTGGGTCTGGTGTATCTAATTTTCCTCTTGACAATACCCCATAGATTCTCTATGGGGTTCAGGTCAGGTGAGGTGGCTGGCCAATCATGCACAGTAATACCATGGGCAGCAAACCAGTTACCAGTGCTTTTGGCACTGTGGGCAGGAAAAGGAAAGTCCTGCTGGAAAAGGAAATCAGCATCTCCACAAAGCTTGTCAGCAGATGGAAGCATGAAGTGCTCTAAAATCTCCTGGTAGAGATGGCTGCATTGACTCTGGACTTGATAAAACGCAGTGGACCAACACCAGCAGATGACATGGCACCCCAAATCATCACTGACTGTGGAAACTTCACACTGGACTTCAAGCAACTTGGATTCTGTGCCTCTCCACTTCCTCCAGACTCTGGGACCTTGATTTCCAAATTAAATGCAAAATTTACTTTCATCTGAAGAGAGGACTTTGGACCACTGAGCAGTGGTCCAGTTTTTTTTCCTCCTTCGCTCAGGTAAGACGCTTCTGACTCCGTCTCTGGTTCAGGAGTGGCTTGACACTAGGAATGCGACATTCTCAGTCTTGGACAAAGAGGAATCTGGATTTTATTTTAAAACCGGTCAAGACCACAACTGTGGGAATATCACTAAATTGCCTGTGCTTTATTTAATGTATTTGTTAATATCAATACTGTGATTGGATGTAAAACGTCACACTTCAAATGCAGCCAATAACTTCACTAATTTCTAATTTGAAATTATCCAGCACCCCTCCCCGCACCCCAAAAGTGAATGAGGAAGCTAGGTAAAGCAGTGGCTGTCTGGAAGATGTCGACCTTTTCAGCTATAATTAGATTTGGTTACCTGGACCAGAGAGTTTACATTAGAAAACACACAGCAGTGTGTAAATTATGCAAAGAGACACTCTACATCAAAGAAGCTAACATAGAGGCACAGCTGTGCTACATCACTGTTGTCAGTTGATTCATCCACAGTTAGAGACATCACCTCCGCCTTCCTCGGTTTTTCCAAAAGAGTCTCGCAAACGTCCGATGCTAGGGCCTCTACTCTCCTTATGGTTTAGGTGTCTGATAGGGGAATGTTCTTGATCGAATCAATCAAGCTGTTTTGGGTTTTCTCATCTGTAACCACCTCCTCAACTGATGCAAGCATACACTCCTTAACAGTCTCTGCGTCTGTAAACGGCCTTTTCTTTTGACCTAATATCCATGCCACTTGTAGCGATGCCGATGTTGCTCTCTTTTGCTCTGTACAAGCCCGAAACAGAGTGCGATGTCTTTTCTCTTAACATGAGGTTAGCCCCAAAATCTTGTGGCAGCGAGCATCAGAGCCCAATGGGAAAGTGATGTCAAAGTTAGCATGAGTCGTCTTAAAATGCCTTCTCAAGTTATATTCTTTACACACCGATATGCACTCGGTGCAGAGTAAACAGACGGGCCTCCCACAAACAGATATATACACATTTCTCTGTCCATTCACTGTTAAATTGCCTGTTTTCTGAGTCAACTTTTCATTTTTTCAAAGTAGAAAGAGAAATTGTTTTCTAACTAAACCAGGCTAACATGCTAGCAAGAACTTCACCACCTGTTTCAAGAATAGCGCGAGAAAACACGAGAGCGTTTTTAAAGATTTTTTTTTACGCCATAATTAGCCTGATGATCAAAGGGCCAGTTCAAATTATCTTGGGGGCCGAACCCGGCCCCAGGGCCACCAATTGAATAGCCCTGCTGTAAGCTTTTGATGCGTCTCACTATTTGCAAATAAACTGCTAATTGTGCAAAGAGAATTTTGTCTCTGTACTTACTCCTTTAAGAGTTCCAATTGATGGAATTACCATCACATTTTGGGGGCTCGTCCTTTGGTTACTTAACCTGGTATCTCGACATCATATCCTAGCGGGTCAACCGTGCACGGCCGGAGACTGGGTCTCTGGAGCCTAAATCCTTCCCCGATTGTGGGCTAGCTACGTAAGGGGTGAGAGTCAGGGCGCCCGGCTGATGTGAATTTCGGGATTTATCAGTACAGGTACCCGGGGAAAATTTTTGAACTCAGGAGGTAAAGGCACAATACAGTTGGACTTTGGTTAAAACTGTTAACAGTACGGTGGTTGGAGCACTGTATAAAACATTGGTGTAAGGAATATCTTGCGAAAGGGCAGACAAGCTTATTAATGCATAGTGGGCACGTTAATCGAGGTACCAGGGTGACAGGTGGCGGCATGACGACCCCATGGTGTTTGCTCTGGATCCGGCGTTTTCGCCATGCTTAGGTTTGCTGGATTTAATGATGGGTTGGTGCGGTGGTACATTTTTGACGGCCCCTCCTACTTGCTATGGACCGGCAAAAATAACGTAACTGTGGTGTTTGGACATGTGAACAAATGTATCTTTGGGAGTTTTTAGGTTTTCCGGTAAATGGCGTTTTCATTCGGTGGTGGATGCATGGCCTACCGGGCAGATTGGAGGAATATGGACGAGGTAACGAACGGAAGTTGCAGAAGGTATAATATAAAGTTGTTTGGAAGGCGTAGGCTACGGTATGTAGAAAGTGTTGACTGATGGAAGCTTTAGGGAAGTTTGTGTGGGGTTTATTGATCTCTGTGTTGTAGATCTATTCGCTCAGGTTGGATGGATCGTCCCTCTGACCGCCCCCGCCCTCCCGCGGTGTTCCGCCAGGCCAATCGCTGGGAGTCCTTGGAAATATGCATCGTCCCATCCCGCCTGGCGACACTGCATCGATGGAGAACATTTCCCCACAATCGATGTAGCCAACCCTGCTGGTGACCGAGATAGCCCCCGACTTGTTTCGCTCCATTGACCTTTTTGTTGTGAACGTGGGGTTGCAGTGGGCTGTCTGGAGACCGTTTTGCTCCACTTTGGCCGTGTTGGGGCAGTCTACGCGGGTCAAGAAAAGAAACGAAAAGGGGGAGAAGAACACACCAGATACGTAACCTCTGTTGGCTCAGCCGGTGTTTACAGCGGCTAAGACCAAAGAAGACTACAGACCCGGGGTTGAGGAAGAGACTGCTAACCGCTACGTTTAAATTTATGAAGCTACCACTAGACATTCGACTGGACATTGGGTTTGGGAAGATACCCGTGGGAATCTAGACGACGGCTGTAATTAGATATATTGTTCCTGCAAGAATGGAGACAGTTCCGGCTACCTCTGTGGCCTCGACGCGAGCGACCCAACGGGAGCATGCAGGAACCCTAAACCGCCTGAGGGAAGGTTGCTGACGGTCAGAGGAGACGGACTTGAGAGCATCAACCGGTGAAATCATTCCTTAACACAACCCTGGTTTTTCTCTGACACATTTAGAGAATACAGGTTTTTATAAACTAGGTGGTTGGTTTCTGTATGTCAGGGTTGATGGATTTGTGGAAGAAGATAGATGGTTTTGAGAAATTATGGTTAATAGAAGTTATTTTTTAGGGTATTTCAGTTATAGCTACAGTAGTTAAGACACCGCCATTGTTCTGTGTCCTGATAGCATTAGTAACACTCCCATGCGGTCAACGTATTGCGGGGCAAATCGTGCTGGATTTTAACGCAGTTAGACTGTGAAATGGAGTAGGGATTGCTCCTGTATATAATGGGTTGCGGATGTTGAATTGTCAATATCTGGTTGTGGTCAACCTAGTAAATGCAGTTTCCCTCTTGGTATTCCCTGTGTACGAGGGTTCCGATTGGCTGCATTTTGCATTCCTTGGTGGAATATTTGATCTCGTTCACAGAGATTGTTGTTAACCTGGAGGTTCTTTGAATTTGCCAGGTTTTGCTTTGTTTGGTGTTCACTTGGGTGAACGCATTCATTGCGTTGTTAATGTGATTCTTGGGCGAGGCCCACTCTTTCGGCCTTTGCCTATGCACCCACTCCCCGAAATTTAAATTTGCTTTCTCTTGTTGTGCTGTTAGCTGGCACACGTGGAGGTATTCGCCTGATAATTTAGGATTAAATACAAGACTAATTTCCTAAATTTAATCCGAGTGATAAATTGAAACTTTGTAAAATTATGTTTCCTAATTTTGTAAAATATAGTCTCATGGTTTTCTTACAAAGGGTTAAAATATTTTGTTTATCTCTCCTTGTATGGAGTAGTAGAATGAAGAACCACATGGCGATGGTCTTTAACGTTAAGAAAACACGCTGTTTCCCATGAAGACTGGATTCGCATCCAATATAGTCATAGCCTGCAACAGAGAGTAAAATAGCCAAAGCCCGTTTATTCCCCAAATAGCCAAAGCCCATAAAATTGGGTGTCCTATTTTAAATGTTGAATTGGGTTTGGATCAATAATGTAGTTTCGCTTTGTTTGTATTTCCAATAACTGGAATAATACCAACGTCTGATACTTGTTATTGGAGTTTAAATTCAAAAATGGTAAACTGGCAAATTGACAAATGGGGTAGATTGATGTGACAGTGTTTGGAGATCTAGATTGAGTGTCCTTGGGACCACTCCCTGATTGTACCTTGATTTTAGTGACATCATGCATCTGTTTTCTGTTAACTTGGCCTTTCTGGAGTGTTTCTTTTCTTACTTTCCATCCTGCTGTTACTTTGTTGATAAGATAAGCAATTTTTTTTACAAACCGCAACAATATTGGGTGGGTAATAACTCTGAAACTTCAGTTAATGTAGGATATCGGCTAAGTTGAAAGCATGACGTCCCTTACTACAGATAGTTTGAGGACCATGTCAGATGTTATTTGGCCTTTATGGCCTACCAGCAGTAGGTAAAGTCCTGGGCTCCAGGAAGGGGGGCAGACCCCCTGGGATGGCCTCTACCAACCTTTCCCATTCACTCAAAGTAGCTTATTACTACGGGTTAAATTAGAGTGTTCTGACTGACTGGTCTTTCCCCAACATGAGTATATTCAGTTTTGGGATAATCAAATGTTAAGAGCTAGCTAAATATACTTTCCTCTCAATAGCTGGCATGTCGTAATATATGATTTTGCAACCAACTTGTAGTGAGGGTAGAGACCTAAAGTCATCCACCATTGTTAACAATTAGAAAAATCTTGATGTCGATGCATGAAATATGCATGAAAGTTGTGAGTTTGGTTTTGGCTGGCCGCCACTACTTGGAATGACATGGACTTGTACCTAAGTTGGAAAAATTCCCTAAACTTTAGGAGGTTACTTGAGACATGATGTTTGTGTGGTCACAATGTAGTTTGGCCATTGCCTGTGGAAATGCAAATTTTGATATGCTAATTTGTGAGCTGTTTCACTGAGTCAGACATCTTTGTCAATAGGTTGTAGGGGTTATAATTCCTTCACACAAGCGACTGTTTGGCACATATGTTGTTTTTGATTTTGTTTGTGGATCTTTTTATCATTTTCACATTTGTTTTTGCTGAATATCCCGTTTGCGACTCTTTACTTAATGAATATCAGATTCATCCCAATTATCGATTTTCTTTTTTCATGTCCGTTCTGTGTGCTGCTTTCTCTCATGGGTCATTTTGTGACTTTATGACGTGAAAGCAGGGGGGAATGTATGAAATGATTATCTATGTTGAAAAAGACTTGAACTGAGAGTCCAAAGCGAAGAGTTACATCAAAAATTGGATTTTCCTGTTTGCATAGTTGCATACAAAATTGACAAAATTGGCATCCCTTAGTGTCCATTCACAGTATTTGTCTAATTTGGGTTTTTGGAAATAGTTTGTTTGATGTAAAATCTAACAAGGTTATGGGTGAGTAGAATACATCTTAACATTTTGATTTGTTTTAGCTAAGAAAGAGCTTATATGTTGGGATAAATAGTCACTATGAGAATGTGACTGTTCAGTTTGTTTGTTTGATATTTGATTAGAAATAATCATATTAATCTCTTGCACTATGGAATACGTGGGTAAAAAGGTGCAGGGAGCAAATTTTGTTATTCCTTACATGTTTGCTAAGTTTTATTATGTTTTAATTGAAACTGAGAAAGTAATTCTGCATCAAGTTCTATTCTAGAAAACCAAGTTGAGAAGTTTTACATAGACTAAATTGTAAAGAGATGTACAGACCCCCTGGAGTGCACTACTCTTTCACACAAACAGCGGTGTGGGTTCTATTGAACCGGGGCCTGACTTAGGCCTCGGTTCCAGCTGAAGAAAAACAGCCCCAAAGCATGATGCGACCACCACCATGCTTCACTGTGGGTATGGTCTTCTTTGGGTGATGTGCAGTGTTGTTTATGCGCCAAAGATACCTTTTGGAATTATGGCCAAAAAGTTCAACCTTGGTTTCATCAGACCATAACACATTTTCCCACATGCTTTTGGGGGACTTGATGTTTGTTTTTGTAAACTTCAGCCGGGCTTGGATGTTTTTCTTTGTAAGAAAAGGCTTCCGTCTTGCCACCCTACCCCATAGCCCATTCATATGAAGAATACGGGAGATTGTTGTCTCATGTAGCACTCAGCCAGTACTTGCCAGAAATTCCTGCAGTTCCTTTAATGTTGCTGTAGGCCTCTTGGAAGCCTCCCTGACCAGTTTTTTTCTCGTCTTTTCATCAATTTTGGAGGGACGTCCAGTTCTTGGTAATGTCTCTGTTGTGCCATATTTTCTCCACTTGATGATGACTGCCTTCACTGTGTTCCATGGTATATCTAATGCTTTGGAAATTCTTTTGTACCCTTCTCCTGACTGATATCTTTCTACAATGAGATCCCTCTGATGCTTTGGAAGCTCTCTGCGGACCATGGCTTTTGCTCTGAGATGCAACTAAGAAAATGTCAGGAAAATCCTACTAGAACAGCTGAACTTTATTTGTGATTAATCAGAGTCACTTTACATGATGGCAGGTGTGTAATGTCTTCTATTTAACACGAGTTTGAATGTGATTAGTTAATTCTGAACACAGCCACATCCCCAGTTATAAGAGGGTGTGCACACTTATGCAACCAGGTTATTGTAAGGTTTTTATTTTTCATTTTTCCCCCTCGAAGATCTGTTTGTTTTTCAATTGAATTGTTCACATTATAGGTCACATTAAAAGTGGAAAAAGCTCTGACATGATTTATCTTTGTCTCATTCTTTCACATCACAAAAACCTGGCATTTTAACAGGGGTGTGTAGACTTTTTATATCCACTGTAATGTAAATGAGGATCCAGACATTTCAGATTTGTTCCGTTCTCTAATCATTAGGGCAATGAAATCAACTGGGTCATGTTGTTAAAGAGTACTGTTTTGTTGCAGTCTACATCCTAATGAGTAAATTGTTTAAGGATTGATACCAAGGGTTGATTTGGTATCAAGAGGATGGATTGTTATGGAAATTCTTGAACTGAAGTATACTTAGTCCTATACATGTATAAATGGGTTACTGTTTAAAGGTACTGAGTCCCCATGTTTAGATAAGAAAAGGAATGTAGGAGAGGGGGATCTGGTATTTGTTAATGGTCATCACTGGATGGTCTCAGAAGGTCAGTTGGTTATTCATTGATTGTCTATCAGTTTAAACCATCAGTTTCTGTTCTCTGTCCAGATGCTGTGTGCCCCTTAGAGTTTAAAAGGTAACCCACAAGGTCCTTGGTTTAATGTGGGGGAGGACAGACTGCCCCTTGGGTAAAACCTATGTGACATAAGACAGCAGGGCAGTAACTTACCACACCCCTTTTAACTGTAATAAATACTGACTGTTCATGTATTTAAGGCAGAGATTCCTCAGAGGATTATTCTGTAAGCTTTTGACGCGTCTCTCTATTTGCAAATAAACTGCTAATTTTGCCAAGAGAAAAAGTCTACACACCCCTGAGAAAATGCCAGGTTTTTGTGATGTAAAAGAATGAGATAAAGATAAATCATGTCAGAACTTTTTCCACTTTTAATGTGACCAATTCAATTGAAAAATAAACTGAAATATTCGAGGGGGAAAAATGAAAAATAAAAACCTTACAATAACCTGGTTGCATAAGTGTGCACACCCTCTTATAGCTGGGGATGTGGCTGTGTTCAGAATGAACCAATCACATTCAAACTCATGTTAAATTGAAGTCAGTACACACCTGCCATCATTTAAAGTGACTCTGATTAATCACAAATAAAGTTCAGCTGTTCTAGTGGGATTTTCCTGACATTTTCTTAGTTGCATCTCAGAGCAAAAGCAATGGTCCGCAGAGAGCTTCCAAAGCATCAGAGGGATCTCAATGTAGAAAGATATCAGTCAGGAGAAGAGTACAAAAGAATTTCCAAAGCATTAGATATACCATGGAACACAGTGAAGACAGTCATCATAAAGTGGAGAAAATATGGCACAACAGAGACATTACCAGGAACTGGACGTCCCTCCAAAATTGATAAAAAGACGAGAAGAAAACTGGTCAGCGAGGCTTCCAAGAGGCCTACAGCAACATTAAAGGAACTGCAGGAATTTCTGGCAAGTACTGGCTGCGTGCTACATGTGACAACAATCTCCCGTATTCTTCATATGAATGGGCTATGCGGTAGGGTGGCAAGACGGAAGCCTTTTCTTACAAAGAAAAACATCCATGCCCTGCTGAAGTTTACAAAAACAAACATCAAGTCCCCCAAAAGCACGTGGGAAAATGTGTTATGGTCTGATGAAACCAAGGTTGAACTTTTTGGCCATAATTCCAAAAGGCATGTTTGGCGCAAAAACAACACTCCACATCACCCAAAGAATACCATACCCACAGTGAAGCATGGTGGTGGCAGCATCATGCTTTGGGGCTGTTTTTCTCCAGCTGGAACCAAGGCCTTAGTCAGGGTGGAGGGAATTATGAACAGTTCCAAATACCAGGCAATTTTGGCACAAAACCTTCAGGCGTCCGTTAGAAAGCTGAAGATGAAGAGAAAGTTCACCTTTCAGCATGACAACGACCCAAAGCACACATCCAAATCCACAAAATCATGGCTTCACCAGAAGAAGATTAACGTTTTGGAATGGCCCAGCCAGAGCCCAGATCTGAATCCAATTGAACATCTGTGGGGTGATCTGAAGAGGGCTGTGCACAGGAGATCTCCTCGCAATGTGACAGATTTGGAGCGCTTTTGCCATGTCAAGATGTGGCATGCTAATAGACTCCTACCCAAATAAACTGATTGCTGTAATAAAATCAAAAGGTGCTTCAACAAAGTATTAGTTTGAGGGTGTGCACACTTATGCAACCAGGTTATTGTGAGTTTTTTATTTTTCCCCCTCAAAGATTTCAGTTTGTTTTTCAATTGAATTGTTCATGTTATAGGTCACATTAAAGGTGGAAAACTTTCTGACGTGATTTATCTTTGTCTCATTCTTTTACATCACAAGAACCTGGCATTTTAAGAGGTGTGTGTAGACTTTTTATATCCACTGTACTTCTTTAAGAGTTCCTATCGATGGAATTACCATCCCAATAGACCTTGAATTCTTTATCTCAAGTGATTAACTGAAATTAATCAGTTAACACAGCTGACATACTGTAGACGGTGAGTTAATCTTTTATTGGTCCAGTAGTTGCAAAGGGCAGGAGATAACTTCTGAAAGGGATTAAGAAAGTTCACAAAGCAAATGTATCTGTGTTAGTTTTATTTTCCATAAAAGGCAGTTGGAATTGGACTGTGGTTAGAGCATTGGTACAGTAAATATGATTTACTCATCATATCAAAGTGAAATATATTGTTTTGCCCTTGATACAGCTAAAGTTCTTCTGATAATATTCATACATATTGGACATTTTATTTCTTCGGGGGGGTTGCACTAATCAAAACAGAAAGTCCATAATGTAAAATTAATACATGCAAATTGTTCAAAATTAATTACAAATATAAAACTGAAAATAATTGATTGCATAAGTATTCACCCCCTTTGCTATGACATAACTGAAAGAGCTGTGGTGCAATGTCTTTAGAAGTCATCTAATTAGTTGAACAGAGGCCACCTATGTACAATTGACATGTTTAAAAGTATTTTAGGTTAAATGCAGCTGTCTGGAAGGTGCCACAGTTGTTTAGTACTTCAATTATTATCTTAGCCATCAATTATTTTCTGTTTTGTATTTGTAATTCATTTAGAACAATTTGTAGATTTTATTTTTATTACTTTGACATTATGGACTTTTTGTGCTGATCAGTGATTACATCCATTTTGTTTTTATGTTTCACACAATGAAATCTGGAAAGAATTTTCCTTAATGACTGTTAGTTGCTCTAAAAAATGTATTGATGTACAAAGTTGGACAGGGTTTTTATTCACCTCAAGACAAACAGTTTTTCCCAGAAATTAAAAATGATTCTTAAGTGGAAAAAACTATCATAGTCTACACTAAACTATTTGTTTTACACAGATGAATCGTGTCATACTGTAAAAGATCTAAGGTTAGCTAAAAACTGGAAAAACTGATCTCGTAACCTAAATGTTCTGGTCCATAAATAACAGTTTAGCAATAATAATGAATAATATTTTCATAAACATTAACCATTAAGGCCATTGCATCTCTTACAGTAGACAGATATAACATACATTAGCACCAAACTGTAAAATACATAAACCAACTTTAAAATACTGTAATGTTATACATTTGTAATAATGAGTTCCTAAATGCAGCAAACATTGATGGACGCATTCCTATGCACATACATATCAGTATACAATGTAAACCATAATGTACTTTCAAACATATTTGAAACACAGAGGATGTCTGACCTGTAGTTAAGATAGCAATGATCCATAGCTTATTCATCTCTGCTGGTTCCCGGCATATACTGAAAGTTATGGTATCCTGTTCAATAACAGCCCCATAGACTGCAGTGACCTGTCAGTAGCAGTTAATGTTTTACAATGAACCATAAAGGGGGAAGTACAGTGCCTTGCAAAATTTTTCTTACCCTCTAATTTTTGGACTTTCAACCTGGAATTAAAATTGATTTTTTTCGGGGTTTGTATCATTTGATTTACACAACATGCCTACCACTTTGAAGATGCTAAATATTTTTTTTACTGTAAAACAAACAAGAAATAAGACAAAAAATGAAAACATGAGTGTGCCAGAGATTAATAGGATATACTTTATCGCACTTCTGTGTAAGCATTGTCTAATTTATGACTTTGGGGATTGACTTTTGAGTGGTGTAACCGAGGATATTGGTGAATATGGGATTAACATTTTTTCAATCATGTCAAAGGTTAAATTATTTCATTTCCAGACTTTACAGGTATCTTTTTTTTTTGGGGGGGGGGGTTCTTCAGGTTGATCCAAGGTGTTTGAGTAATAAATGTGTTTTATGTAAATAGGTGTATGATGTTTTTAAATGTGTTTCTCACGGGAGGGAGATGGGCCTGGGTTTCTTAGGGAAAGGTAAGGGGTTGATCAAGGGGGGTATGGGTGATGGGTAGGGAGGGGTGATGGGCACTCGGGGGAAGGTGTCTGGTTTTGGGGGTCTCGGGCTAGGGAGGGGGGCTGGTCAAGGGGGGTCAGGGTGATTGGTAGGTCAAGGGAAGGGAGGGGCTGGTCAAGGGGCCTGGCTTTGGGAGCTCTTGGGAAAGGGAGTGTGTGTGTGTGTCATAAATAAGAGGTAGGTTTCCTCCTGGCCAAAGCTGAACTTTAGCTTTTCAATTCCTATTTTTTTTTTTAAAAGCTCTTCACTTCAAGTGACTGACAAAGAACAATAATGGCTTTGGTTGTTGGGGTTCTCAAGGTGGGGCGGGGGGGTTGGGGGTGATGTGTAGGTTGGAGTGTAAGACCTTGCCTCTAAAGTGAAGCTGTTTATCAAGGATGCCCATCTCAGGGAGGTTTGAAGGGTTTATGAGGTTGCCCTGGTTGTGTGTCTGGTAACTAGGATTTAAGCTAAAAATAAGAGGTAGGTTTTCTCTTGGCCAAAGATTGTGTTGGACTTTAGAAGCGCAGGGGGGTGATCAAGTGGTCTGAGCTTCTCAAAGGGGAGGTTGGAGGGGTTTATGAGGTTGCCCTGGATGCTTAGGATGTGTGCCTGTGAACAATAATGGCTTTGATACTGAGCAATACAACAGTAGCCCTGACTTATGAAATAGGCCATAGAATGGAAGATAGAAAAGTGGAAGATTATGTTCCAGAAATATTTGATGCACCAAAGAAGCATTTCCTCAATTTTTATAGAACTCAAGTGTCATCCTTTAGCAAGCAAGCAAGTTTATTTATATAGCACAATCATAGATAGAAGCAATTCAATGTGCTTTACAAAGAAAAATTAAGAATATAAAAATAGAATAGCATAAAAACAAATACTCAAATGAAAACATCAAAACAACATAATAATAATAAAACAGAATAAGAAAATAGAAATAGAATAAAAACGGGATAAAAACATAAAAAGCTATTAAAGCTGTAAGGCTAAACAGTGCGGTTAAGTTTAAGTGCTCCGTAATAGTCACGTGAAAAGAGAAATGTTTTTAATCTGGATATAAAAATTGATACGTTTGGGGCACGTCTAAGATCTTCTGGTAGTTTATTCCAGTTGTGTGCAGCATAACTGCTAAATGCAGCTTGACCATGTTTAGTTTGGACTCTGGGTTCTACTAGCTGACCTGTGTTCATGGATCTAAGAGCCCTGCTCGGTTTATATTCTTTTGGCCAGGAGTGTCCAAACCATTCCATGGAGGGCCTTGTGTGTCTGTGGGTTTTTGGTTTTTCCTATAAATTGGTTCCCAGTTCACACCTAAACAACCTGGTGAGGGTAGAAACTAACCAATTAATAACCTAATTAGTCAATCAAGGACAAGGAGAGAGCGAAAATCTGCAGACACACGGCCCTCCGTGGAATAGTTTGGACACCCCTGCTTTAGGCTGTTGACCAAGGGTGCTGTGTTTCTCAGGGAAGGGAGGAGTTTGGTCAAGGATGGGTCTAGCCCTCTGGCTGTTAATTACTTAACACAGACAGAGCAAGATCCCTTTTCACAGACTTTGAGCCATCAGGTGATTTACTGCTTGGACTTTTTCAAAAAAGCCCATCCCCCACTAAAAAATCTAGGAATGTCATTTTGTGTGATGGTTGCGAGTACAGGTTAATACTTCAGAAAGTCCATTCCCCCCTGTAACGACTAGGAAAGCCATTTTGTGTCATGGTTGTGAGTACGAGTAGCACTTCCCAGAATGCAAAGCGTTAATTATTCAATAAGAAAATCATTAGAGGTTGTCTATTAAGCATGTATAGCACTTAACAGGGTGTGAAAGCATACATTTTTCATTTAACTGCTATAATTATAATTCTTGGAAATAGATGCTGCAGACAACAGGTTTTCAAGCATTTATAACTGTTTTAAGCATGTCGAGGTACAATGACAACACAAAATGTTAAGCAAAGCAAACAGTCCATCACATTCAAGGGGGCAGCCAAACCCCAAGCATGCATTAACCCCTGCTACCAATCAATTCAGTCAAACCACTGTCCACAAACAAG
>JACXGI010007516.1:25428-37215 GCA_016801175.1 Esox masquinongy
CACACACACACACACACACACACACACACACACACACACACACACACACACACACACACACACACACACACACACACACACACACACACACACACACACACACACACACACACACACACACACACACTACAGGATTCAGCATAGCAGTGGCCCTGAGTATTGGTCTCATGGTTTCTACTTTGGCCCAGCATGCATTGCAGTTAGGGTTGTCATCTAGAAAAGATCAGAACAGGAACAGGTAGCCCTGTCAGCAGAAACATATCAGCGGAATCATGGAACATTGACAGAGAATATGTCAATATCTAAATTTATGAACGTAAATACATTAGTTCTCATCAGACAAAAATACATTATAATCCTAAATAAATGCTGTTTCATTGTCTATGAATAACACTATGCCTGCATAAAATAATATATTTTTAAATAGTTTAATACTGTTTTGCATTAATCAGATGGTTGTCAATTTAAAAAAGGCCGCCAAAGTCCTGCACTTTTAAAAAGTACATTTTAGAAAAGGGCAGATCCTTCATGTTTAGAACAAATTATGTTTAAGTAAAACCAGAGAAAATGCTCGCGATTGCCTCTGACATTTGATGTTAACCTATACAGTATATGTTTCCCATGCAACATGCCAAATGACACACAGGCGACACATTCTCACGGAATATCTGCTTCAGGTTTGGTGTTACTTAGGGGTGATGGTAATCACATAAGAGCTAGAGATTTTGGCAATTACCCATGTAAATTAATCATACCTAGGACAAGTTTTTCTGAAACATAGGTTAGAGTTCAGGATTCCAATAATAATAATGATGATGTAATAATAATAAAGGATTCCAATAATAATAATAATAATGTAATAAAAGGCTGTTTTAACCAGCCCTTAACTTCAAGACCAACTGTGAAAGTTAAATCCTTTCTGCAACTCACCACCATCGATACAGACCAATGAAGCGATTGTGGTGGGAGAGGTGCTGGGAAGAGCAGTGGTAGTAGTAGGAGGAGTAGTAGTAATTGGAGAGGCCGTAGTAGTTGTTGGAAGGGCAGTAGTAGTTGGAGTAGTAGTAACAGTAGTAGTAGTAGTTGGAGCTGCAGTATTGGTAGTAGTTGGAGGAATAGTACTATTAGTAGTAGTTGGAGGAACAGTACTATTAGTAGTAGTTGGAGGTTCAGTAGTAGTTAGAGGAACAATAGTAGTTGTAGTAGTTGGAGCAGCAGTACTGGTAGTAATTAGAGGGGCAGTACTAGTAGTAGTAGTTGGAGGAACAATACTAGTAGTTAGCACGGCAGTGGGAGTAGTTGCAGCAGTACTAGTAGTTGTTGGAGGACCAGTACTAGTTGTAGTAATTGGAGATTCAGTGGTAGTAGTTAGTGTTTGTGGTAGTTGAAAGGGCAGTAGTAGGAGTAATAGTGTCAGACATTATAGGGGCAGCAGTAGTTGGAGGTTCAGGTGTTGCATTGGATACCATAGTTACAATGCCTGTAAATTGAAAATGTTTTTATTGATGTTGAAAAACAAAATAATGATTTAATACTTTAAATATTTGGAGCTGGTTGTATTCTTGTAAACGAGGTCTGGGTGGGAAATCAGACCACTACAAAATGGTTCTAGAGGGTGGTGGGAAATATCACACCTTCATTAGCTGTGGGCGGAACTGTTTCTTTTTATTCATGTAAAATGCCAAAAAAGTACATTTGGCCATACCTACTATTTGTCTACTGTCAATATGATAAATATGAGTTCGTATATAATATTTAACTCAGTACAGATATAATTATATTATGGTTGTTAGTGATGATTTGAGGATGCTTTCTGCCTCAGAACCCAAACAATTACCATTTTAGTCATTTAGCAGAGTGTCTAATCCAGAAAAACTTACAGCAATTGCATGCATTTTAAGAAAATTAGGTGAAACAACCACACGATTAGTACACTGCCCTCCACTAATATTGTCTCACAGGAAAAATGAGCAAAATGGGCTATCAAAATATTCACAAAAATCAAACCCTTAATTGAGGTACAATGCAAAATAACTGAAGTTCATTCCCATTTATATTTTACATTTTAAAGTTCACCTGAGTGACTAGGAACATGTAAGTGGTAAGCCATTAATTCCTATTTCACTGTGATATAAATATGAGGTGACACATAGGCCATCCTTCACTATGGGAAAGACCCAAGAGTACAGCAGGGATATGCAACAAAAGGTTGTCAAGCAGCACAAATCAGGAAAATACTGTAAAATAATATCTCAATGGTTGAAATGCCCATTTCCAATATCAGGGCAACAATCAGTGCTGGCTCTAGCCTTTTTGGGGGCCCTAAGCAAAATTTAGTTTGGAGCCCCATCTCCCCTAGTGGTCAGGGGCCCTAAGCAACCGCTTATGCCTGGAGCCGGCCCTGGCAACAACTAAAAAGTTTAAAGGAACTGGAGATGTTTACAATCGGCCTGGAAGAGGACGTGTCTTTTGACCTGTCATCAAACAACAAACTCAAGTTCCTACAGTTTGCCAAAAGTTACTTGAACTTTCTATTCGAGATCCAAGTTACTGTATAACAGTAATCTTCTTTAACAGTAAACTCAGAATAAAGCTACAGTATGCCGTAACTGACACTTCTTACTGAAATTCAGTTTCCCATACGCCAGACAAACATAAAATATTTGGACTTAATTGCTATGGTACAATTGGTAAAATACATAAACCAACCATGAAATACATTGAGGCCATAAGGTAATAATCGATTGATAAATGGAATATAAATTTTTTCATGTATACTGAAGCTTTTTCCCCATGGGAATATAATAATATAAAGTTCTGTAACAGCAGCACCAAACTACATCTGAAATAAAAATCCCCTCAATATAAAAAATACAGTGGAAGTCTAACCTGTGGTAAAGATAATAATGATCCGTAGCTGCTTCGACTCTGCTGGTTCACACACTGTAACAGACCGCACCTTATTAGAGCATCTGATGTTATTATGGTATGCTGATCAACACCTGTCACAGAGACTGCTGGATGTTTCCCGAACACTTCTAAGACCAGGGACTTCTTTATTATATAAGTGATAGCTTATATAATAAAGAAATCCCTGGTTCACATCTACCTTAACCTAACCTCTGATTAATTTATGCTTGCATTTATTGCATTATGTTACTGCAGAAACATTAATGCAATACATTGAATTCTGTCAATCGGCATGATTGTCCATTCCTAGCCCAACACATCACATCTGTCACAATAGTTTTTATAAATATGAAACACGGGACCTGTACTGTAATACTGACGGATGTGTTTTCTAAAACATTATGTAGTATTTGTCGTAGTCACTAACTATGCAACATGCTTTTGTCCAATGTCATCACTTGTCCAGAAAAAAGACAATTTGCTGAGTATCGTAACTATGAGAACTACCCAGGAACATAGACTTGGGGAATAAAAGAATAGTCCACTGGAGTGCAAAAAATGCATGGAGAAGAAAAGAAGCAAATTAACTGTAAAAGACAAAACGTGAAGCTACCAGGAACCCATTATCCTCCAGTGTCACCATATTCCAGAACTGCAACCTACATGGAGTGTCCAGAAGTACAAGGTGCTCAGAGACATGGCCAAGGTCAAGAAGACTGAAAAAAGACCACCACTGAATAAGATTCACACGCTGAAGCGTATAGATTGGGCAAAGAAATACCCGAAGACAGATTTTTCAAAGGTTTTATGGACAGATGAAATGAGAGTGACTCTTGATGGACCAGATGGATGGGCCTGTGGCTATCACTAATGGACACAGGGCACCACTTCGAGTCAGGCGCCAGCAAGGTGGAGGAGGGGTACTGGTATGGGCTGCTATCATTAAGGATGAGGTAGTTGGACCTTTTCGGGTTGAAGATGGACTGAAACTCAACTCCCATACCTACTGCCAGTTTCTGGAAGATACTTTCTTCAAGCAGTGGTACAGGAAGAAGTCTTCAGCATTCAAGAAGGCTATGTTCTTTATGCAGGACAATTCTCCATCTCATGCATACAAGTACTCCACTGCTTGGCTAACAAGCAAGGGACTCAAAGATGCCCGAATAATGACCTGGCCCCCTTCCTTACCTGAATTAAATCCTATTGAGAACTTGTGGACCCTACTCAAACGTGAGATTTACAGTCAGGGAAGACAATACACTTCTTTGAACAGCATTTGGGAGGCTGTGGTTGCTGCTTCAGCGAAAGTTGATCGTGTACAGATCAAGAAACTGACAGACTGCATGGATGGAAGGCTCATGGCAGTTATTGAAAAGAAGGGTGGCTGAATATTTTTGAAAGGCCAGAAATGTTATTTAATTTTCATTTTGTGTTACTTATTTGTTGAGAATAAACAAGTGAGTTGGAGAAATCATTTTTGTAATTTAGTTGCCTAATAATTGTGCACACTTATGTATTCCCCTGAGAAAGATCAAAACTATTTTTTCTTTTGTTAAACATTCAGGTTTGAGGTTCAATGAAATTTTGGATTGACTGAGAGCATTGTGTTTGTTCAACAAAAAAAATAAATCTTGAGGAATACGATTTGCCTAATAATTGTGCACGCAGTGTACAATGTCATTTGCACAGTTAAAACTTGGATCTAACAAAGTGAATATTCATCAAATTTGTCATAAATTATTATAACAAGCACACAAATTGCTGCATGGAAGTCACCCTGAAGTATGCAACACAACACTTAGCCACAGGTGTCTTGAATCCAAGTGCTGTGGTCAGATGAAGTAAAATGTGCTGTAACTCATTGGCCACAATCACCGAAGGTACATTTGGTTAGAAAAAAAGGAGAAGCATTTGAAGAGAAAAACACCTTGCCAACTGCTGAGCATGGGGTTGGATCTGTTAAGCATGGGGCTTAATCTGATATGCATTGGGGTAAAAATGTGTTGGTAGAGCGAAGAATGGATTCTACTAAGTATTAGCAAATCCTTGAAGCTACCATAAAACTGTCAACAATTTTCTAGCAAACCATTCCAAGTTCAAGTTTTATTTATCAAATGCAACGAATAACACAACGTCATTCTGAAAAATTAAATTACTGTGACATTGCACACAACATCAACAGTAAGGTCCGGAAATATTTGGACACTGACACAATTTTCACAATTTTGGCTCTGTACGCCACCACAATGAATTTCATTTCATGAATCCGAGATACAATTGAAGTGCAGGCTTTCAGCTTTATTCAAGGGGTTGAACAAAAATATCTTATGAAACCTTTAGGAATTGCAACCGTTTTCATACACAGTCCCCTCATTTCAGGGGCTCAAATATAATTGGACAAGTTAACATAATCATGAATAAAATCATTTTTAATGTGTTGTCGAGAAACGTTTGCAGGCAATGACTGCTTGAAGTCTGGAATGCATGGACATCATCAAACGCTGGGTTTCCTCCTTTGTGATGGTTTGCCAGGCCTTTACTGCAGCTGCCTTTAGTTTTTGTTTGTTTGTGGGTCTTTCTGCCTTTAGTTTTGTCTTCAGCAAGTGAAATGTATGCTTGATCGGGTTGAGATCAGGTGATTGACTCGGCCATTGCAGAATATTCCACATCTTTGCCTTAAAAAACTCCTGGGTTGCTTTCATAGTATGTTTTGGGTCATTGTCCATCTGAAGCGCCGTCCAATCGACTTCACTGAATTCGGCTGAATCTGTGCAGACAAAATATCCCTATACACTTCAGAATTCATCCGGCTGCTTCTGTCTTCTGTCACATCATCAATAAACACTTATAACCCAGTGCCATTGGAAGCCATGCATGCCCATGCCATCACACTGCCTCCACCGTGTTTTACAGATGATGTGGTATACTTCGGATTGTGAGCCTTTCAAAGTGTTCTTCATATTTTTTTCTTCCCATCATTCTGGTACAGGTTGATCTTAATTTCATCTGTCCAAACAATGATGTTCCAGAACTGGGCTGGCTTCTTTAGATGTTTTTTTGGCAAAGTCTAATCTGGCCTTTCTATTCTTGAGGCTTATGAATGGTTTGCACCTTGTGGTGAACCCTCTGTATTTGCTCTTGAAGTCTTTTTATGGTTGACTTGGATAAAGATACCTCCTGAAGAGTGCTCTTCACTTGGCTGGATGTTGTGAAGGGCTTTTTCTTTACCTTGGAAAGGATCCTACGATTATCCACCACTGTTGTCTTCCGTGGACGTCCAGGCCTTTTTGTGTTGCAGAGTTCACCATTGCGTTCTTTTTTTTTTCTCAGAATGTACCAAACTGTTGATTTGGACACTCCTAATGTTCCTGCTATCTCTCTGATGGATTTTTTTGCACCCTAAGGATGGCCTGTTTCAATTGCATTGAGAGTTCCTTTGATCGCATTCTGTGGGTCAAAGCAACTGCTTCCAAATGCAAATGCCACACCTGGAATCAACTCCAGACCTTTTACCTGCCTAATTGATGATGAAATAACCAAGGAATAGCCCACACCCGTCCATGAAACAGCTTTTGAGTGAATTGTCCAATTACTTTTGGTCCCTTGAAAAAGAGGGGGCTACATATTGAAGAGCTGTAATTCATAAACTCTTCCTCCAATTTGGATGTTAATACCCTCATATTAAAGCTGAGAGACAGCACTTTAAGCCACTATTAATTATTTAGCTGTAACTTGAATATATTTTGGTAAACAGCCAAAATAACAAAACTTGTGTCAGTGTCCACTTATTTCCGGACCTAACTGTACGTATTAAGAATTAAAAAATATATAAAGCAAAAAATAAGCAATAATATACATAACAATGTAAACTAGCAGCAATATATGAACAATATGGGTAGACATATGGAATATTATAATATGAGTGTAATATGCCTCTGAATGGTACATACAAAAGAATATTCTAATGTACATTGAAAGACATCAGAGCATTTGAAATGTTCTTGTGTGATCAATATGATCATAGATCAGTGTTGCTGGTTGAGGAGCCTTATGGCCTGAGGGAAAATTAGTTCATGTGCCTGGAAATGTGTGCCCCGATGCTCCGGTAGTGTCAACCAGATGACAGCAGCAGTGTGAACAGACCATAGCCTGGGTGGCTGTAGTCTTTGATGATGTTCCTTGCTTTCCTAAGGCATCATGCCTGGTAGATGCCTTGCATGGAGGGAGATGGCCACTGATGATGCGCTCCGCAGACTTCACCACCCTCTGGAGGGACTTGCGATACGCAGCGGAGCTGATAGAATTTGTGCCCCCCAAGTTTTGTTACCGCATAAACACTGCAAATGGTATATGAATTAAATACAAAGTTCAAAAGGTTTATTTGTCATTTGCAATAACAAGTTACGGCAATGAAATGCTTGGTTTTCCTACTCCCGACAGTGCAGTTAAAAGTTAAAAAGTAACAGTAATTATAATTTAAACAAAATCAGATAACACAATCCATCAGTAATAACACTATACAAAAACACACATCAATAATAATAACTATACAACTATACAACCGTAGTGCAATGTAAAAGTGACAGGTGTGCATGATATAAGTGGCAGATGTGCATGGACTATGGATGGAAGGGAAGATGGGTTCCCGAGTTGAGCAGCCTCACATCCTGTGGAAAGAAGCTGTCCCGTAGCCTGTTTGTTTTGGACTGAATACTCCTGTACCTTCTGCCTGACGGCAGCTTGCTAAACAGTCCATGGCATGGGTGGCTGGGATCTGTAATGATCCGTTTGCTCCTCCTCCTACACCTCTCTGTGTAGAGATCTTGCAGGGATGGCAGGTCAGATCTTGTGATGCTCTCTGCTGTTTTAATCACCCTCTGAAGTGCTTTGCGGTCGAGGGCGGTGCAGCTGCCATACCAGGTGGTGACACAGCCGGTCAGGATACTCTCGATAGTGCATCTGTAGAAGTTGGTGAGTATCCTGGAATCCATGCCAAATCTCCTTAATTGGCGTAGGAAGAAGAGCCGTTTCCTGGCCTCCTTCACCACGACATTTGAGTGATGAGACCAGGTCAAGTCATCACTGATGTTGACCCCGAGGAACCTGATGTTGTGAACTCTCTCTACTGCAGACCCATTGATGTGTGTGGGGGCGTGGTCTCCCCACGGCTGCTTCCTGTGATCAACAATCATCTCCTTTGTTTTGCTGATATTGAGCTGGAGGTTGTTATCCTGACACCACGAAATCAGTGTCAGGAATACACGGCCTCACTTATAAAAAATGCCCCCTCGGTCATTTTATTCTGGAGCCGGTCCTGTTCTATGAAGGACGCCACCGTATGTTGCATAACAGCAAAGTAACCACGGTTGAAGAGTATGCATTGTACAGTACATTGCTAGCAACAGATCTAAATAATTCATTCCCATAACCACGGTTTTCAATTAGTAAGATTCAAATCAATTGGAGTTTTAACCAAACATATCACAAAAGACTAGGATACATCCAGCTACAGTTGAAAAAAACACAAATCTTAACACACTTTTACCAGTAGAAATAGCCAGTAGAAAAGAATTCATGCTTTCTCAACTCTACTCTATATCTGGCTGTTCTATGAAGGACGCCACCATTTGTTGTACATAATGTTTAGGAAAAATATTAAGTGTACATTCATCAACATATCTGCAGACAGGAATATCCTGTGCCGTTGGGCCCAGAATTACAGTGAAAAAAACATTCAAAAATAAAAAGATAATCACAGTGAACAATACAAAGTTAATTTATCAAAAATGTAAATTGCTTAATGGATGCCAGAGCAGGTTACGTAGCAAGACATGCCGTAGAAATTAATCCCTTTTTATACTAAAAACTGAAACAACTCGGGTGTTTGTGAATCCACTTTAATGAAGATCATAATTTTGATGATTATATCTAATTTACAAAAACACACATCTCTAAAGTAATTCTTAGACGACATACCAAACATAGGCAAAATCTCAAATCGCATACTTGCATACTATATAGTACACTAGATTAGTATGCGAGAAGATTAGAATGTCTCAAATCATAGTACACTGAAAACAGTATGCCAAATGTTCCCAGATGGTCTACTATCTCTGGTGGATTTTCAAAGTACGCATCTGTGCATGCTTTTTCGGGTAATATAGACCACAACCCAGAGGCGGGGCTGTAATGGGTGCATGGCACCCATGGCAGCCAATCACAGGGGCCCCCAAGAAGTTTAACCTATGGTTGAAAAAATTATAGCAAGCAGAATAAAATTATATTATGATTCATTTGCTACATACTATTTAGTTGACATTGAAGTGATGAACATCTATATTTTTTATGATTCCATAATGCATTTGTATGATTGACCAACCTGTTACTGTGTGGGAGTGTAGCCAGTGTTGCCAGAGGGGCAGTTTCCCCATTAATTGGGCTATTTTTAACGACAGTGTGCGGTTTTTATGTGGAGTCCATGGGTGATTGGGCCTAAATCGTCAGTAAATCTGGCAACCCTGGGTATAACGTCAGATTTTGTCAGCTCGTTTGCTAAGGATCTGAACAGAGGAAAATTAAAGGTGCCTTATGCAGCATTTAACATTTTAAAATATCCAATAATAACCGTTACATACCATCAGTTAACGTTAAAAAACAGTCTCTGGCAGAGTGTCAGGACTGACACTATCCCCAGTGCCATGGTTGCAAGTAAAATGTAGAAGTCCGGGACGTTTGTAGGCGTGTACTTCCTTGAAGGTGCGTGAGGTGAAGGCCAATGACAAGCTTTGTTTGGGTTCATGTAGCCTACACTGAAAGCTCCCAAAATTAAAATATATGGAGTGAACGCGAGCATAAGATAAAAGACGGTACATTTTTCATTTGATGGCGAGAGCTGAAGTTTGTGTGAGCAGTGATGCAGAGTTGGCTACCTTTCTACTTGACAAGTAGGTTACATTGCCTCATTTAGCTAGATGGCTAAATAGTCAAGGAAATCTATGTGTAAGTTACTTGATGATGACGGAGAAACAATAATACTACAAAATAATTCAATGTTCTTGTTTATTCTATTTGTATGAGCGCAGATACGTTTTAGGAAGGTTTCTCCAAAGTCTTTGGTTGAGACAATAAGCTAACGAGCTAAGTTGTGTCCGAGCAGACACTCCTTGATTCAATTTCTTGCTGGAAAATAGTGTTACAACCTGGTGTTATCTGCAAAATGTAAAAAAAAAAAACATGCATTGTGGGTTGTTTGACTAAACCTTATGCATAAGCGAATATTGCTCGGAAGAATCAATTATTTTGCCTTTTAGCTAGATTTAGGCTTGTGCAAACTGGTCGAAGCGTGCATATTATTGTTCCAGCTAGCGCTAGCTAGCACAATAATCGTTTCATGTTTGCTAGATAGCCATCAACGAGTCTCTGAATTATGGCAAAGTATCTAATGCAATAGATAGCCCAGATGATGTTTTGATTGGTTTAAATGTTTACTTTGTTCATTCTGTGTTCCGTAGTTCAGGCCAGCTGACGGTCTTGCCTGGGCCTGGGCCAAGATAATCTTAGATGGGCCCTTTAATGTCAACACAATGTCAGTTCTGGGCCCCCCCCCCCACCCTGGGCCCGGGACAACAGACCCGTTTGTCCCCCCCTATTGGCGGGCCTGCGTAGTTATGGAAAGGGCCCATCAACTTTAACCGCATTTGAAATGAAAGTCTGTGTTCATTGTTCCAGCATCGACGTTTGGAAGTGACACTGCTTCTAACAGGTCAGTATGCTCATAGTTAGTAATGACAATGTCAGATCCTAATGGAGTTATAGAACCAATATACAACTCACTGCCGATAGGTGGTGTTAAGTTGCATAAGGCATCTTTAGTAAGGCTTATACATCCCCATTTCCAAAAATTTGGGATGCTGTGTAAAAGTGTAGGCTTCCTGTTTTCATGCCTGTTAGTCGCATAATGCAACTCTCCTGCTTCCTGCCTTTTGCCAGCCTTTCTTTCTTTTCCTACTTTTTAATTTTCTTTTAATCTTCTTTAAATCTTTTACCTTTGTTTCATTTTTGTTCTGTATTTGTTTTAATCATATTTTTACAATCTTAAGTAATATTTAAAAGAGGACCTCAGAATAGTTATTTTGTATTTTTGAGTGATTTTTTCTGATGGAGGAGCTTAGACAGCTGTTGGAGGAACGGATCAACCGCTTAGAAGATTTAGTCACCCGAGCGCTCCTCCGGTCGGACTGTGGGTCTTGTCCCGTAGGTGAATCAACAAATGCTAATGCTAACATAGCACAACAGGCTAACCTAAGGCTAGAGAGCTCTAAAGATTTCCCTATACTTGACAGAACGCAGTCAAAACTGGTGAATAGATCAGAGCAATTTCAGAGCGAGCGACTGAATGAGACGATAACACAGCTTGAAAGTGAACAATTGACTCTGTAGCAGCTACTCTAGGGGTTGAGCTAACAAACGCTTACGGACAGACACAGATTGGTTAACAAGGGATTACTTCAAATCTAGAGCACGCTGTCACGGACCTGGCTGACACTCTCCCCTGGACATGTGCTAATGCCACTGGAATAACCACAGAGGCTTTCAAACCAGCCTTCCCCAATGACACATCTTACTGGCACAGCACCGGGGCTAGACCAAAGGCATCAACTCCAGAGGGGACTTGGTCAGACGTCGTACGCCGCAGAGGCAAATCCAGCAAGAAATCAAATAAGAGAGCACCAACCCTCAATCCACCACCTGAACTCACACTGCAAAACAGGTACGATCCACTGACTCGGAACGAAATGTGTGTAAATGAACCTAGGGAAGCTAACCACAACACTAGCATTAGGGCTAACCAAAATCCAAGAAATAGCCCTAAAACCA
>JACXGI010007517.1:0-23565 GCA_016801175.1 Esox masquinongy
CATTTTATGAAAATATCCCTACAATAATCACTCAAAGAGAAACGCACTCTGGGAAATATTTGAAAAAGGCTTTATATTAACTAATTTGTTTTATAACACTGTTCAGGTTCCACTTGGAACCTTAACCACCAGCATAACGCCAATCCACTCAGAACTTTAACCACCAGCATTACACCAATCCACTCAGAACTTTAACCAGTGCTTCGTAAGGATTGATTCTGTTTCCTATTATAGATGAACTGCCCTAAGAAAACAGAACACAGCATATAGAGGGTTTGTCTGAAAAACAATTTTCTCAATAATATAGTGCATTACTTTTAAACAGAGCCAATCAAGTGACACACTACAAGGTGTAGGCTGCCATTTGGGATTCAGCCCCAGGGTAGAGTGCAGGATACTAGTATCATTGTTCTACACATGGGAGTGGTTTATGAAGAAACGAAAATACATCTGGCTTTTTCAACCATAATCCCTCTTAAGATAGGGCAGAACATTATCTCGGCACCAGAATTTATTTAATAAAGTAAGTATCAAAATAATATTTATGAATTAAAAGGACACCAGAGAGAGGTAATACCTAGAGCAAAAATTGTTAGGGAGAGGTTGTTTGAGGTATAGAAATGTTGTTGTTTAAATGGTAGCCCTAAGAGGCGTGGTAGCACATACTTGTTTAAAAACAAACTAATGTTTTGGTTGCGAATGGAATGCTAAATACATCTGAAGTACTCCACAGCTATAGAAATAAAACGGAGTAAAATACTAACCATCTCTTTTTAACCTGGTCTCACGGGTAGAAGTAACATTAAAGTAACATTAGTGTGTTATCTTAGGTTAGGTTACATTCCAATACTAAGGGAGGAATTTCGTGTGCACTGAGTTCTCCTATTGGAATTGGAAAGCAACCCCATACCGCTATATTAATAGTGCACCACTTCTGACACCACTTCCAATTCCTTCAGAGTTAAATCTTTAATTATAACTTTGTTTCACATTCAGGTAATAATAGTCAAATAAGTTTCTTGCCTTCAATACCCAAAAGAAACGTTACCCGTTGTTTCAACATATTAACTTCCCATCGAGGCACAGAAATGAAACTTCCCCTTACTGGCCACCGTACTAGTTGAGAATCCCAAATCCAAGGAGGGATCTGGGATTTCTCAACTCATAAACCGACCGGTACGTATTTATGTGTTTGCGTTAATTTAGTTTAAATAGTTATCTGGTATTTGACAG
Source organism: Esox masquinongy (assembly GCA_016801175.1). NCBI lineage: Eukaryota > Metazoa > Chordata > Actinopteri > Esociformes > Esocidae > Esox > Esox masquinongy. Next base: position 1,234 of record JACXGI010007517.1, read on the forward strand.
CCATCGATATATTCCACATATAATTGAAGAATGCATCGATGGCTAGCTTGCACTCTGACACTACCAATCTTTCCAAATGGTTTCACCGTTTTGATAAATTCCAGCACGAATGGCTGTTTGTAGGTTGAATGATCTACGGGTACCCTTTGTATTTCATAGATTGCACTGCTTTTATCCCAGTCGGGACCAAATTTAGTGCCGTTTTTAAGTAGAATGGGAGCAGAGTGCTAGTGATAAGGACCGTTTAGGATGATCTTTCGTGTGTTTAATCGGCTATTACCGCACATTGAGTAATATAAGCATGGAATTAAAAGTAATAAGAATGGCCAAATAGCCAAAAATAGCCATCAGATATAATTTCTTTCCTAACGTTACCCAAAAGAAACGATCCGTCTTTTTAACCAAAAACACAACCAAAAACAACGCCCAGAATTTCCTCCTAATGTGAAAAACCAATAAAAACCTATAAAAAATGATCTGTGTTCTAGGTGAAAATCACCAGCATATATGGCGTATGTATGGCAATAGCCGCACCGGTGCTCATTAGGAGGTTATAGGGAATGCCATTGATCGATAAAGCATTTGTACAACACAGTTTTAGTCAGTTTCAGTTCTAAAACACTGGTTAACACTAGAAAGCGCCAAAGAACAGGGAGCCGTGACGCAACCTTTTAAATTAAAATGTCCGGCTATTTCCTTGTCACAACAAGGAAATACGTTGAACAAAGTCATTGGGTCATATTAAATTGTTTATTGTCAAACTAGAGGATTTATGGCATATGCCTGTTGCTATTGTCTTTCATCAGAACACAGATCAAAGAACTACAAGTATGGTCGGGTATTTTAGTTAAAATTCACAATTGTAATAAGATACACAACCCAATCATTAATTTTATTGAGCACACGCATTCACACACACACATTCAACTGTTCCTGAGCGCACACAGAATGATCCGTGCTTCTCTCTCTCTCAAACTCATTCAAACTCATTCAATGCCGGTCATTCAATCATCTGTTAACAGCGTAGAGATGTTCTTTTAGCCCCTAACCTTAATGCTAGTGGTTCTTGGATATCCTCAGCATAGGGCCACTTGGATATAACAGATTTTAATTTGCCAATTTCTCTTTAATTTGGGACCAGCCTTGGCTTGGCACATAGGAGTCCGTCAACCACCGGTACAGCAACCCACCAAGGGGAGTAATGTGTCCCCGAAGTCCTACACCCTTGACCAACAATGAGTATTTCTCTGGAGTATCGGGAAACGCACACCTGTCAGAACCAGTCGGGTTCCCTCACGTGTTAAGCTTCTTGGGAATCTAATTAGATATTCTCTCACATATAATAGGATTTTGAGAACCTCGAATTGGTTAAACTACTAGCATATATTGTTTTTTTGCTGGACCGCGTAAGCGGAGCCGCTCAAGCAGAGTGAATGTCTCTTACTGAGTGACTGACTGACTTCCTGACTGCCCCTTGCTAAATAGCGTAGTGGTTAGAGAAGCGGATCTGCAAATTATATGTCCCGAGTTTTGTATCTCCTCGCACGCGAAGCCAAGTACGGATTATGAATTGTTCCGTAGGCGAAAACTTCGCTGGCAGTTTATGATTATATTACGACTGTTTTCTAAGAACGCATCCGTGCATGCGTTTTGGGTCAGGCTAGACAAACATATTTGCTGCCTACAACATACATTAGTTACGTTAGCCTTAACTGAAACTGTATACGGTTATATTGCGACTGTTTCTGGCATGGAAAAGTTCATCTTCAGTCTCGCTAGCAATTGCTCAATTCTTATGATTATTCCTAGGAAGTTAGTAGATACTCGTAAGCCTATTACTGGCTAGTAAGCTGTTAAAATGGCCTGTGGCAAAAGCAATACAGACCATAGACGCTATGGTGGTTGTGAACGTAATAAGAAACGTTAGTCAGTTTAACACAATCCTCAATGGAGTCTAGCGACTGCTGAAAAGTGTAATGCTGTGGCGTAGTGGTTGATGACAGGGCCTCTCATGTGGAAGGCCGAAGATCAAATCTATTGAGAGCAACGTCATTTATTTATTATTTCTGGTGGATTCCACGATTTTCTCGTCTTTTCACTTGATGAAAAAGTTAGTTATCGTCACCTTTATTGATGGTTATTGTATTAATGTCATTCACGAATGAAAGAAAAAAGTACGTTGTTATGCTATGAAAGAAAACAAGACATTCTTATGCCATGAAATGAAATAGCTTTGGCAGACTCGCTAGCAATTGCTCAATTCTTATGACTATTCCAGTAAGTTAGTAGATACCGGTAAAGCCTATTACTGGCTAATACGCTGTTAAAATGGAGGAGGTTAACTTAGTAAGAAACGTTAGTCAGTTTAACTGTATCAATGTCATTCACAAATTGCCAATTATTTGTTAAAATGGCCAGTAGCAAAAGAGGATTTGTTCAAGAGGCTATACTGAGAGCGGCTAAGTCTATAGCTTTGTGGTGTAATGATTAACGACAGCTTGTTATGTGGGCGACCCGGGTTCGAATCACGAGAGGGCAGCGCTTCTTATTGCGGGCCGGCTGAACTCGACTTGCCTGGTTTCTTGTTTATCTCTGTCAGTGATCACTTTTTCCTTGTTTCGATATCGTCTTTCTGTTTTTAACTTCTTATCAAAGGGTTTTTCTAGATTTTATATGAATACAAGTTTATATTATGACAACAAGACAAGACAATAATAAAACATGTAACATCCATAATCAACTGTTATTTTGCATATATAAATTGGACTTTGTCACTTCTCGTTCCGGTGCAAACAATTCAACTCTCAAAACTTTGGGTGCAAACGATACTGTTTATTGTTGTTGAAATAATTTGTTTTATTTTGTGTATTTTATGACACTCTTGCCTTAATAATACAAAACATTGGAATGGATGCAGAGTTGAAAAATGCTAGCTGGAAAGGCAAGAAGATCACAGTGATGTCACATTATTATCTTATCAACTTTACATAGGCTACTTAGCTATCCAATGGGAAGCACTTGTAAATAACTGGGCATGGAGGAAAGCAACGGTGCCTGTCAGTAGAGATCAAACAAAGCTTCGGACGTCATTAATCACCTGGTAATCATACATCTTAATGATACATCTCTACGAGAGAAATAATGGAGTTAAACATTAATTAAATACGGAGGATGCAATGCCTGATGTAAGATGTGATATTAAAAACTGACGAGCAAATATTCCTGACGTAGTAATTACAAATGCAGTGTTGCCAGTGTTATCATCAAAACCAAATGAGAAAATAATCATTAGGACTCGAACCGGGCTTTCTGTAATAACAACACATCCATCCACAGCTCGACATGTTGAGCTACCGGCCAGCTAATGTCCCTACCAACATTACAAGACAATTTTAACAATAGTTTATGGTATTGGGCCTAACCGTTTGTTATTGATAATGAATAATGTGCAGCAGAAACATTTTGACATTCATCGGCTTGTGAATTTCATTAGTTCTTGATAATTAAGCTGTAGACTAATTTAGTTCTGTATGTTTTGAAGCATGGTTGGAAAGCAACCATGTGTTTAAAAACCCCATTAGATGGTTGTGTGACGTCAGTAGCTTCAAACGTCATCAATCACGTCATATTCCCAGCAAGCAACACGCCAGTGGCCCACCGGCTGCCCACTAGCTTTCTGCCACTGCGGCCGCCGAGGTTTTCTGCAAAACGTCTTGCCAGCGGCGGGCGCTTCTTTTTTTTCGCAGTCGGCTTTCATTACAATGCCTTCCAACACTACCCTGATTAGCAGCTCACCAGCGGCCCGCCGGCGGCTAGCCGCTTTTATGCACAAAATCCAGCGGGATGCCTCACGCCCCAATATTAGGTTTTATTTATAATAATCCTTTACAATAATTTTGGTCATATCACAAATGACAATGAACTGAATAAAATCTAAACAATTTATTTCAAATAGTGCAAGATGCATACAAAAAAAACATGCATTACACAGCAAGCATACAAAATAAACATGTACAAATGAATTGAAAGTAAAGTAAAGTAAAATTACAGTATTTGAATGTGAAAAAGTACAAAATAAACATAATACAATACAAAATAAACAAGGGCTAGAATGGCAGAAATATACATAAGTGTGACCTAGCAGCAATCGATAGTTATTGAATATCATAGATACATCAGTGCAATAAGCTTATGACTGGTGGCATAACACTACAACTACAGTCAGAATTAAGAACATTCACGCACAGCTTTAAATATATTAAAAGGATAATGCCATCATATATATAACACTGTACATAGCAGCAGTTAAAAAAAAAAAATATATATATATATGAGTACTGTAGCTTAGCAGCAATATTGGTTGTGCTGGAGATGTCATTCATATTCACGGCAGGTCCCTTGTACCGCCGCAACATCTTCTCCCACCTGCACGGTCAGCTGCCCCTTTCTGGTAACTGGGGACCTGGTTCTGGACAGCCTCGTCAGTGGCATCCTGGTTGGAAGGATTCTTCCTTATGGCTCCTGTAATACAGTAATCAGATATTGTACTTAAATGGTCTGACATGATTTTGAGAATTGCAGGACTTTCGAGACAAATGAAATGTTTCATGAAGACAACATGCTAGCGCAACTATAGTCTTGTTTTTACCTGATTGTAGAGCCAGCTGTGCCCTCAGCTTGACATTCTCTTCAGTCAGACGTTTATCAGAAGCTAAAAAGCACAATGAAATGTCAATAGCTTAATAGTGAAATAAATAAAACTGTCATATAAATGTAATTTCCGAAAGGCTGTACAGTATTGCATTTTAGTAAAGGGCACACGTTCAGACAAATGCAGTTTTATGAAAACAACATGCTAGCGTAACTATAGTCTTGTTTTTACCTGCTGTGCCTTCTCAGCTCGACCTTCTCTTCAGTCAGCCGCTTGATCTTCTCCAAATGTTCTGAAAGTAAAGACAGACAGTTACTTATTCAGTCCTAAATATCTGGTTATTTTACAATCAGAACTCAAATCGCAGTGTCCACCAAAATGTTCATTCTTACCTTCATGTGCAGAGCTAAAACTTCCCCCTAACTCTGCCTTCTTGCCCTTAAAAATAAATTGAAATTGACAAATATAATTGGAAGCAACATGCTTTAATAACAAGTTAAGCATCTGGGTTAAGTGAATGAACCCACAATTACCTATGTAGCAGTCCTCTACATGGTGGCGTGGAGTACCTCTCTGGTGCCTTTGTAGTACTGTGCTTGCTCCATCCTAAAAATAAACATAAAAGTTGGTGAACAGGTAAATATGGTGAAACATTGAAAGTAAACATTGCAGCAATTACCAGATCAACATGTAATTCACATACCTCCAGGGCTGTATTCCACAGGGAGTTGTGGTGTAGATGTGCGTCCTTGGGGTGGTAGGGGCCCACACTGGAACGCTTTTCGCTCCTCTGGCGATACACGTCCGGTCTCGCACGTGTCTAGGAAAAATGAAGGTTTTGTAAGGATTTACCCAGCAAAACATTTTTTCATTACAAGTTTCAAATTGTTATTACGTTTTCAAATTCACCTGCTTGCTTGATGAGCTTATAAGGGACAGCCTCCCAGGTGTCTTCAGGTGATGAACAAGTTCTGGCAAACTTGTTGTGGCTGGAGTACTTCCTGCTGGTGATGCTGTGGTGGCCAGTAGCGAAGTCCCCCTTTGAGCCACAGACGTGGAACTATTGCCACACAGTCATCCTCCTCCGGGAACAAAACTACAGAAGACGTCATGACCTGAAAGCAATGTTTAGAAAAGAGGTTTAAAAAACCGGCAGCATAAGACACACACAGGCTAGCTAAGAACAATGTGGATACACAAAGACACCTTATTAACGGAATTGTAACAAGAGCAGGTTTAGCTAGTCCAGCTAAATGTTACTGCCAAGAGTAATGTATCCACATGATGTGGATAACGTTACACAAAGAAACACAATTTAGCTAATGTTACGTATCAGTTGATAAGTTACAAAGAATAAGCACATATATTATAACATTCTAACTTGTTGATACACTAAGAAACACGATTTAGACAAGTTAGCTAACGATGTTACCATACCTGTTCAACTGTTGATATGCGAAGAAGCACAAAACATCCGAACTTGAGCATAAACGAAGAAACAAAAAATAGTACGCAACCAAACTTGTGGACACGTAGAAACAATGGATATTGTAGGTATTCAATCTCAGGCCAACGCTGTTTTTTTCAAGCTCAGTTTCCATGAATTTTTTTCCCGCCAATGGTTTAGAACTTGCGTTCAGCTACCAGTGACTTTGACTAAAGAATTTGAATGTTAATAGAATATTGCAAACAGTCCTTGTTTAATACAAAACAGTCATTACGTTCTTACTCAGTAACCTAACAACACTTAACGCTAGTTATTTATAATAGTGCAGAACAGAACTCACCATAGCTATCTAGGTGAAATTAATAATTTTCAGTCCGATGTCCAAAAAAATCTTGATCTTCGTTTGTTTCGGGAGTTCATCAAATTGTAGTAAAACAATGTCATAATCCACATGTTGTATTGTCCAATTCAGAGCATATAGCTCATACCTTATACCCTTTAAACAAAAGTTATTCCTGAACGAAAGAACCAAGTCACTTACATAATCCCACTAGTTTTCACAGTGCTATAACGTGGGATTCCTAGCTTTCAAAATGGAGATTGTCTTGCCTTACGTGCAATTCACATTCACTACAGCGCCATCTACGGACACGGCGGTGTTTAAACACAGTAAAGAACTGTCCCCCATGACGCATTAAAGTCGAGGCTATAGGCGAGTAGTTGAGCCGGTACCATGCAGTGGAAAATGGCCATTAGTTCGGGAAAATATTATGGTAAGCAATGGCGAGAGACGGCTGTTTCTATGTGTTTACTGTACGTATCTACGCAAAGGTTCTTTACACAAGCAATAGTGCAAAAGTCAAAGTCTATTTTATTAATAAACTACCAATGTTGACCAAAATTCTGTACACTAAGATTTAACAATATTAAAATAAAGTTAATACAAATAATCAGTACAAGAATAAAAGGGGCACAATAGCATCTCTGCTGGAAGAAAATGGCAACACAAGCAGATATAGCAAATCACAGCGCACGCCCTCTCTTTGGCGGCTAGCCGCCAGCATAAAGCAGTCAGCCGCTGGTGGAAAGCCACCTGAGATGCAAATTAGCTTATGCAAATTGAGATCAGGAGAAAAGCAGCAAAAGCTGGTGGCCCACTGGCTGTAGGACTTTATAGCCTCCTGCAGCCCGCCAGCAGCAAAACGCCGGCGGGCCGCCATCGATTGCTTACTGGGTTGTTTCTCGGATACAAGCCTAGCCCTTTTGTTCGAGCAGACTGGGGTGAAATTTCGCAGCCAGCCTCCAAGCCTCGTATTCGCGTGTGGCTGAGTGGGTTTAGCTCCTATCAGATGCTCTGTGTAAGTGGGTTTGTATTCTGCCTCACGAAGATGTGTTATTTCCACATGCACATCTGTTTCATGTATTTCCATGCTAATTTTCCCAATTGGACATGATACAGTATAGTATATTTTAATAAGTTTAATATATTTGCCATCTTTTAAGTGAACACAGCCAAAAGAGATGTCTCATTGAAAAGACGCAGACACTATTCTAGTAGCTGTTCCCTAACAGCTTTGTCTTCCTGACATGCAAGAAATAACTAGAGGCAAATGTTCTTGCCGAAAAGACTGAATGCCCTTATCCTAGTTTAAAAGCGCCTCTTTCAAACAGTCCAATGTGCAATTTGTCCGTTCCTGCACTTATTTTATCTCAAGTCAAGCACTGGTCCCATCAGTATGTACATGTTGATGTACATGTAAGGTAACGGTTAACGTTTCGGAAAGGTTTAAAACTTTCTTTTAAAAGTATTTTTTCCTCCATGTATTAAACAATGTATACTAATTTTCAATCATCATATGTTGTTTCCTAAACATTCTTCCTATAGGCTTGGACGTAAAAAAACGAAACATGAAGTGACAGGCCAGATGGACACAATAGGACTGGAATATTTGCTTTTTTTAATACCTCCCATTCAAAGCGTTCAAATCAGCCTGGTGAGGTGCTCCATACGTCAAACTTGGTGTTTGTTAACCCAATTGAGAGCAAGGAGAAAAAGGCCTGCGCCATCATCTGCGCTGAATGCCCCCTGACCTCAGCCTCTAATCCTCCGTCTGCACCTCCCCATGACCTCATCTTCTCATCTGCACTGTACGTAATAGCCTATAGACAAGGTGCCTTCCTCCATTCCACAGGAAGGCTCAACCTCACGAGCATCCTCCGATGCCACAGATCTGTTTTCACTCCACTGTGAGTAAACAAAAAAGTAGCTGCCTGTCATGGCTGGTGAAGTTACGCCAACCATTCCAACAGCTGAAGGGGAACTAATTCCCCTGGACAGCGAGCTGAGGGACTCGCTCTCATTTCTCGACATCTTGTGTGCAAACGAGTTCGAAGGAGAGCAAATCGACCCGGACATATCTTCGAAGACCGAGTGTGATTTTTACAAGGGCGCCCCACCAAAATGGATGAACTTTCACCTGGCTGACGAGCGGGCCGCTGTACCTACAGGAAAAAAAGTGGTCGATGTTTTCAAAAGGGACGGTTATGAAAGGCTCAGGGAGCTCATCAGGTTACAACAACAGGGCAGTTGGAGTGTCAACACCGTCAGGCTTATGCACCATCCTGGCTGTGGTGGCACCACCCTGGCCATGCAGGTCCTCTGGGATCTGAGGAAAGAGCTCAGATGTGCCGTTTTAGTTGACCCTTTCACTGACAAGAAAGACATAAGCAAACTGGTCCAGAAAGAGCCCCCGCTGTTCGATATCAAGGCTGCTGCCATACAGGTGATCACACTTTTCACCGCCGGTGATCCGGATAAGCGGAATACAGTGCTTCTTCTGCAGGACAACGAGCATCTGAAGGATCCCTTACAGGACTGTCTGATCAGAGAAATACGAGAGCAAAAACTAAGTGCGACATTCCCCGTTGTCATCCTCCTACAATGCATACGCTCGGCCGACACCATAGATGAGGAGCCGGAGGAGAATATTAGAAGAGAGGTAGATGTAATCCTGAAATCAAGTCTTTCTGAAAAAGAGAAAACAAGTCTTGTTTGCAAGGAACAACAATTACTGAAGCAACACAGAGATGAGCTGAGGAGGTTTCACAGCTTTAAGATAATGCAACATGACTTCCATGAAGAATATGTGAGAAAAACACTTACTTGTGTAGAGGGAAAAGAAATCACCAAATATTTTCAGCGGAACCGAGCATCCCGTAACACCAAACTCTTTGCATTTTTAACTCTTGTGAGCTCCTATGTTCCTGGCTCTTATCTGTTGCAGTCACAGTGTGAAGCCTTCCTCAGCCATCAAGACCCCTGTGCTAAGAGCCTATCCTTTGAGAAACGCATGGAACCTTTCAGTGATCTCATAGTGACATTCTCAAGACATGGAAGCGATGACAAGAGAGTTCGTGTAGCCCATCCAGTTCTTGCGCATCTGTGTGTCCAGTTCCTAACAGTTGCTGGTGTGGCTAGGAGCTCAGCAACACTTGAATTTCTGCAGTACTTATGCAGACAGGAAATTCAGTCTTCTTTGTTACTTTTTTTCAAAGAGATGTTAACTAAGAGGGAAACGACACCAAAGGGCCAGGAGATGTTTTCAAGGTTAACCATGGACATTGAGAAACATGAAGGCATTCCTGAATGTGCAAATGTGTTAAAAACTGCAGCGGAAACATTCAAGCACGACCCATTCTACCCGCAAGCTCTTGCACGTTTATACTACATAAAGTTATCTGATTACACAAGAGCTGAGATTTGGGCTGAAAAAGCTAAAGAGAGAGTGCCCACCAACTCATTCATTGCAGATACACTAGGGCAAGTTCACAAGAACCATTTGTATAAACAGTTCAGTGGAAAATCAAGCAGACAAACAACAGCCAGAGACATTTTGTTTTGGGCAGAGAAAGCAATCAATGCTTTCAAACAAGAGGAGGAATTAGCTGAGATGGAATCAATGACTCACATTGAAGACAATCCAACAAAAATGTATCATACCTTCAACAACAGAGGAATCTTTGGTTATCTACAAGTTGCCAACACTGTCTATTATTCCCTCACAAAGCTCAACCAAAAATGGAGAAAAATTCTCACCCATGAGATGTCTACTGAACATCTCTCAGCACTGTTTGAGGACAAAAAACTCATGAAGTACAAGACTTTTATCACAAGCCTTAGACTGGAGGTTGAAAATAAGTTTTATAGATTTTTTGAGAGTTACCTCACTTACTCTGAGCCCAGGAACTGGAAGGACCAGACACCGTACTTTCAGCGAGACATTGTTGATTGTTTTTGCAACTACACAAGAACTCCCAGTCAGAAAGAGGACCCACCGCTGAAAACACTCAGAGACAAAATGGCATCTACCTTTCCTGGTATCTCCTCTCTTGACAGAAACACCAGTGAGTCTGACCTGAATAAAATCGCAGAGCTGTGGAAAGTAATCCATGAAGAACAGCCTGATGACATTAACACAGCCTGTAATTACATCCTGGCCATCATCATCCAGAAGTGCAGGCCAGTGGTCTCTCACGAACCCATGATTTTACCGCGACTAAAAGCTCTTCTTCTGAAGTTCATGGAGAAAGAAAACACAAAACTTTGGACCCCAGAGTTTTACCTCCTTGTCCTTCTGCTGTTCTGGCCCGGGCAAACTAAAGAGGAGGACATCCCGAACAGCATTGATCTGAACAAGTATGTTGAGTGTATGAAACAGGCTTTTGAAAACAAATACAAGAAATATCTTCAGTCTAGGGAACTTGTGCCCTTGTTTTACCTAGGTAAATGTTCTGGGTTAAGAAGACTTGTTCACAAATCTAACATAGATGTAATCTGTGAGCAGCTGCAAAAATCAAACTCAAAGAGACTCAATAAAACAAGTGGTAGTCCAGAGATAAAAGACACTTGGTTTCGGGATCACCTTCTTCGTGTCAATGGAGTTGTTGAAGATCATAAGGCATTTGCCTGTATGGCAGACAAAAAGATAGAGATTTATCCCCAGAAACAAGCCAGTGTGTGGAAGGATGGCAAGATCTCATTTTATCTAGGATTCAATATCAGCGGGCCAATGGCTTTTGATATCAATTATGTACAAGACAAACACACAAGTGGATCCAGGGGATTTCACAGTAAAGGGTGCAGAAATGGAGCCTTACAAAACTATAACGTGGGTAAGTTGACTATTTATGTAAACACTGCTCTCTTGTGTTTTAATATTACCACAAATGCTTTAAATTGTTTTACTGTTGGGTCTTTTATTTAGTATCACTATCTCTACCTGCAGGTTCTCCCAAGACCTGCACGACGTGTGACAAAATGAATGTAAGTCTGACTAAATTTGAACATCTGCCAGACACATTATTGGCCGTTAGCATCATGATGTGATTGATGAACACTTTAATGCGTTAGCACACACTTCACTAGTCCGAAATCACGTCATTTAATGTCATAACGATCTTGACCAAAATAACAGCCATTTATATCTATATATAAAAACATAATAAAAGTTTGTGTTTATGTATAATAATAATCATCATAATTATGAATAATTCAAATTATTAATAAAAACACCAATTGTTAGTATGTATTATTATGTAATTGTATTGCAAGTCTCATTTTTTTGTTAAAGGGGCCCTGTGTAGTTTCTGCAACAACTATTCACAAGACTGAATATAAACAATAACACAACTTGTCCCTTACTGAATGACACTTGAATGTTATTAGCAATTATTAGCTCAATGCAAACGTATATACAAAACAAATGTTTAGATTGGGAATCTGGCGCTCGCCAAATAAAAAATACTTGAAACATTCATTTAGAACATTAATCACTTAATTTATTCTTTTTATTTATGCTGCTTTGATACTTTTATCAGTTTTCAGGCCCAGAAAAAATCTTAAAACTGCCAGTGTTTGTCCCATCTCATCAGCTAATACTGTATGTATTAATTCCTACATTTGCCTTCTTCAGGAATCCACACACTGGCATTCAATTGAACCTTCGGTATCCAACATAGAGGGAGTAACAATGTACAGGTAAAATTAAAACTTTCATCACTCATTGCAAATTAGTAACATAATCCGTTTGCAGAATAACTTACATTTCATTAAAAAACTAAAGGCTGACTGGGTTTTTATTCTCCCCGTTTGCTGCTGTTTGCCTTCAGACACATGACTCCCAAAGGACGCCATGAGTGCCAGCTCTCTGGGCTCAGATGGATGTGTAAGAGTGATGTCATCCTGAAGTACCAGTTCAGGAACTGGGGACCCTACACTGGGTTTCTGGGTGCCATGCAGTACACCCAATGTGGTCCACTGCTAGACATCACTGTAGAGTTAGGTGAACTGGAGGAAGTTCATCTGCCACACTTTGCCTGTTTAGGTGAGGTAACAAGCAATGTTCGAAGGTTATGTTCTTAGCAATTTATTTGAAAACACGTACATATATAGTTTTGAGTTTTCTATTGCTTTTGTCTACTGAATACTGTGTTACTATATTACTCACCTAAATGTGTCAACAGGGGCCAACCTTTCTCTTCAGGAAGGAATGAGAATTCTTCATGTGGAGGACAGTGGAATGTCAGTGGAAAAAGTGCATGAAGTGACCCGCTTCCATGCCAAACTTTTTCATCCCACCTTCTCTCCCAAGGGAGTTCTCCTGAGATCTGGGTTTCCTCTGAAAGTGCACTGCGATCTGATGGTGTATTTGTCCAAAAACGAGCACCTCAGTTTACGCACATACCTGATTCCAAGTGATCCTTCTCTTGTTGAGGTGAGAGACCACTGGGCTAGAGTCCTTCACAGGTCAGTTTATTAGAGCCACACCCTACTACCTCTGAGCTTAGAACCACCTGAAAACCGACAGGACAGACTTTGTTTCGCCACCCGACCCACCTACATAGATTTAGTTCCGAAAGCCGAACCGCTACCCGCAAAAACATTGCTCAAGGCCATATTATTTCAAGTTTATTTATCAAATAAACTTAACACAGCACACGACATCTACCTAGTAAGCATCATTCTGAACAATGTAATTCTTGTGAATTCTACCTAGTAAGAATTAAGATATATATATATAAAGCAAAAATATAAAGAACAAATATAGCAATAATATACTGTAAACTAGCAGGATTCTTAAAGTGTGTAGAATGGGGAATATGAACACTATGGTTAGAAGCATTTGAAATTATAAATATAATAATGTGTGATATGCCTATGAATGGTACATACAAAAGGATATTCTAATGTACATTGAATGTACATGGAAAGACATCAGAGCATTTGGAATGTTCATGTGTGATAAATATGATCATAGATCAGTGTTGCATATTGAGGAGCCTTATGGCCTGAGGGAAAATAAACATTGGTGAGTCTGAAAGTGTGTGCCCCGATACTCCGGTAGCATCTACCAGACGGCAGCAGTGTGAACAGACCATAGCCTGGGTGGCTGTAGTCCTTGCTGATGTTCCGTGATTTCCTAAGGCATCGTGTGTGGTAGATGCCTTACATGGAGGGGAGATGGCAGCCGATGACGCGCTCCGCTGACTTTACCACCCTCTGGAGGGACTTGCGATCTGCAGTGGAGCAGCTGCCGTACCAGAGGATGCTCTCAATGGTGCACCTCTAGATGTTGGTCAGAGTTTTTTCAGACATGCCAAACTTCTCCTCAGGAAGTATAGTTGTTTTTGGGCTGTTTTCACAGCTGTAGTCCACGAACAGAATACTCACATATGTGTTGCCTTTTTCCAGATGGGAGATGGCGGTGTGTCGTCAGGGCGATGGCATCGTCCGTAGATCTATTGGGGCAGTATGTGAATTGAAAGGGGTCCAAGTTGTCAGGAAGGGTGGAGCAGATCTGGGTTGTGACCAGTGACTCAGAGCACTTCATGATGGTGGAGGTCAGTGCTACAGGGCGGTAGACGTTCAGGCATGTGATGGAAGATTTCTTCGGTACAGGGACGATGGTGGTCTGTTTGAAGCAGGTGGGGACTACAGACATAGACAGGGAGAGGTTGAATATAGAGGTGAAAACCTCAGCTAGCTGGTTTGCGCACCCCCTGAGGACACAAACTGGAATGCCACCTGGCCCTGGTGACTTCCGAGGGTTCAATCTTAAAAGCTCCCCTTGCGTAAGCCATGGTTAGGGAGAGAGTGCAGCCGTCCTGGTCCTCAGCAAGGAATGGTGTTGGTCACCTCAAACCGTGCATAGAAGGTGTTGAGCTTGTTGGGGAGGGAGGCGGCAGGTTGGGCATCATTACTGTTTCTCCCTTCATAGTCTGTGATGTGTCGCAGTCCACACCACATGCTCCTGGGGTCAGAGCTGTGGTAGTTAGACTCCAACTTACCCCTGTCTCTTTTGGCATCCCTGATGGCCTTCCGTAGGTCATACCTGGACCTCCTCAGAGCCTCCAGGTCCCCGGAACTATAGGTGGAGGACCATGCTTTGAGCATAGTATGGACATTACCATTAATCCAGGGCTTTTGGTTGGGGAAAGTCCTCACATTGACCCTCGGTACGACATCATCGATGCACTTGGAGATATATGCTGTGACAGAGTCTGTTTATTCATCAATGTCCCCATCGGCTGCATCACAGAACATCTGCCAATCTGTTGTTTCAAAGCAGTCCTGGAATGTGGTAATGGATCCCTCATTCCAGCGTTGAACTCCTCAAAAAAACGGTTTATCCTGTTTTAGGCGTTGTCTATAGGTTGGGAGGAGCAGAATCGATGTGTCATCCGCCTTGCCAAAAGCTGGGCAGGGGAGGGGTTCCTCCACTGGGCGTCCTCCAGTCCATTTATTACTCTGTATATATCTTCCAGTGCGCATGTTTTATCCGCCTGGGGTGGTATGTAGACTGCTGTGATTTTAGCGGAGCTGAATTCTCACGGAAGGTCAAAGGGCTGTAATTTTACTGTCAGGAGCTCCAGGTCAGGTGAACTGTATGTTGAGAGTACTGCAACGTCTGTTCCCCAGTGAGAGTTAAAAATAATGCAGACCGCTCCGCCCTTACTTTTACCTGACTCGGACGTTCAGTCCTGCCAGTAGATGGAAAAACCAGCGGGGGTGATGGCCGAATCAGGCACCATAGGATCCAACCCGGTCTCTACAAACGCTAGCTCACAACAGTTCGCAATGTCTCGCTTAAAGTTAATCCCTGCGTGAAGTTCGTCCATTTCATGGTCATGGGATTAAACATTTGCGAGTAAAATTCTCTGCAACGGTGGATTGCAGTATCCCGTCCGAGATCTACATAGGATACCGGCACGTTGCTTCTCTTCTTTGTCCCCCGTCGGCATATTAGTAAACAAATTGGCTGCAAGACAAAGGAATTACAGCAAGTGTTCCGGTAAGTAGTGTTAAAGTCTGTATTCAATGATGAACGAATATCCAAATTGCTAGTCGATGGTACTGTGTGAGCGACAGTGCAGCACGGACAGAAATAAAAACAATATAGGCAGTAATAAGCAAAATACTACGTAGCGAATGCGGAGTCATCGTCTTTGTGACCTTTCTCCACCGGACAAAACCTGTCAAAATGAAATAATGAATCTGTCCCTCCTAACTTCAATCTCCTGCATAATTCGATTTGGGGGTCTGCTTCTTTGAACCATTTAACTTACTAATGCTAACTGTGTACAATACCCACATGCAATCAAATTCCACACGCCTAACTGGGTTTTTGTAGGCTGTCCATCCATGATCAATTGGGTCATTGTTCTCCCATGAAACGCACCAAATTATTTTCGCAGTTTGTTAATTCACTCGTGATAATCTTTCATTTCTACCATTCTGGTTAAGTTAGCTAGACATTTTACTGTGAACAAAAAAGTTTGCTTGATAAGTATTGTGCTAGTAAGGTTATCTAACAACAAAATATTTTCTCACCTGGGGGAGGGGAAGGATTCTCTTCTCCATTTCCTCACTGCGTCGTAGCTGATTATCTATCCCACCTAATCCCACCTTGCACAGATACAGCTCCGGAAAGAATTAAGAGACCACTGCACCTTTTTCTTTCCTTTTACTGCAATGCTGTTGTATTATTAATGGGCAATACATTGCGAATGGCCAATGCCTGGCCATTACACTGCAACTATGCATAAAGTAAAATTGAAACAGTGTTGAAATTATAAAGAAACAACTGGTAAATTGCAAGGTATTAGGAAGGAAGAGCTTTGCTTTAATTTGCAGAGGAAAAGTCCAGCCGTTACACTGCAACTACACTGAAAGAGGGAAGTTGAAACTAAATGGAAAGAAGAAGACTAATACTGGTAAATTGCCTAGTATTACGAGGACAGCCATTTGAATTGCAACTACACAAGGTAATATGGAGCAAACAAGTATGTAAAGGGGATACAGAGGCATAACTGTAAAATTCAGACCATTACTAGTGGCTACAATGTGAACGTTTATGGAAGGAACAATGAATATCCAAGGAACCGGTAGGTACTCTCGAAATACACATGAAATAAAAGGTTAACAACATTTGAAAAGGGAGAAGGCTAATGCTGTATTGCATGTTATTAATACAACAGCATTGCAGTAAACCTACACTGTGTTTTAAATACAGGGGAATTTAAAAAATGTTGTTGTGCTGAAATAACAGTAATGTCAGGAAATAAATGAAATACAGGAATGCAACATATCAACTGTTGATGGGTGATTGATACATTCTGATGTGGTATTAGCGGTTTTCATTCTGTATTGTTTCGTGGAACTTTCCTTACAGTTTCCTTGTTTTTCAGCATCAACAAACGATAAATGGGTGACTAGCACGCCCTTACCTAGTGTTGCCATCTCCGTTACAAAGCTTTTTCCCTACAACTTTCCTAACAGTTACCTACTATTTTCCGCAGAAACATGCTTACTATTGATGTGTAGTTGCCATGTTGTTACCCAGTTGTTTCCTCTTTGTTTCTATGTTGTTTCCTGGAAAATAACTTAGTTATTACCTCGTTATTTCCATCCTGCCAAATAAAGTGGTACTGAAATATTTTTTCCTTCAATCCACCCGCTCAGTGATTAATTTGAGGTTCACCCATGGGGAGCAACTGTAAGTTTTTCTGTTGTCCGTAAGACTCTTGTGAATCTCCCTATATAAGGCTTAATGACATTAAATGCATTAAATAAAATTTGCATTTTTCAGTGTTTTGTCCAAGTAAAACATTTAGAATGGCAGAAAAAATATCTAATTCTCCAACAGTTTGAACTACAAATGAGTATTACAACATCTGAAAGGAAAAGGCCTGGGGAATATGCTGGCCTTTTGGTTTCACTTCCATAATCTTGCTAGCTGTTTTCCAAATCAGGTCTTGTTACAATTACATAAATACAATGGTTTGGACTCTTGAACATGGCTGGTTTTGTTTTGGTACTCGTTCTGAATTGTGGTCAAAATGTTAGGAAGAAAAGCAGTTGACGTGGATATTCTAACAACTTCATTTTATATATACATTTATATATTTTTTTTATTTGTTGCATTTTTCAGTGCATGGAATGTGGAGTTCAGGATTTGTGTCAAATCACCTGGATGAAATACCATAAAATTGAATGAAGATGGAACAAAGAAATTGCTAAAAGGTGAATTTTGTAAAAGTAGAAATGTGCTAAATGCATGATCCTTGTGGCTCATTTTACAGGCAGTGGAGAAGCAGGAGAGGCAATTTGGATTCATAAGAATGCTTGTGCCAAGACCAGAGAGATCCCTCAAGATAAAGAGTTGGTTCAGACTAAAGACAACTTGTCTGGCCTCCATTGATCCAGAGGTATGCTTAGTTATATATGATTTTCCTATTCATTTTGTTTAAGCACAAGTTCACCGTGTGGATAATATTCTCTCCAACAAAACAATATATATTTAAAAATTAAATGGGATGAGGTGGATCAACTATAAACTTTCTTCTACTGATATAATGGCACATTTGAAATTGGCTGAGCTTGTAACTTTTGGTTATATAATGTTGTGTGTAATTATAAACATTTCTCTGACTCTCTTTCTGTTCCTCTATGTTGTTCTCTCTCCATCTTTTCCTCCCTTTTTACCAATCTTTTTTCTCTATCTCTCTCTGCTCTATCTCACTCCCTATCACTTTCTTATTCTTACGCATTCTCTCACAGAAAATAAAACTTCGGTACAATAACACCACACCAAGCTTTTTTCGGGTGTTTGTAGAGAATCCGAACATTGACTTTGGGATGGAATTGATTTGCGGAAATGACATCGTATGGAAAGCAGACATACGTAAAGGTCAGAGAAAAAGCTTTGCATTCCCATGTACTTATCAAAATCATAGTACTTTTGTGAGATTACAATTTTCATTCTATTTCTTTCAATTTTCAGCTGAAATCACAGACACAGTCTTTTCAAAAGGTAATACATTAGGAATTACAAACAAATGACAAGATTTAGATTTAATTATTCCTGATCTGCTAATTATTTGTGTCACCGTGCTCAAATTATTTACAATTATCACTTTCCCTTAATCAGCTCCAGCCCCTCCAGTGGTGCTGCCTGGAGGTTTCGTAGAGAAACACTGGGCCGATCTTATTCAGAGGGTTTCCAATGCTGTTTCTATAGCAGACGACATGCTCTCTCAGGGCTTCATAATTCAAGAGGCATATTCAAAGGTGAAGGCTGCGAACACCAGTGAGAATCAAATGAGAGAACTTCTGGATGCAGTGATTCATAAAGGGTCGAAGGTGGAGATTGCATTTCTCAAAGCCCTCTACAAGTACAATGCAAGTCTGGTTGAAGACATGATTAACTGGAGGTAAAGTTTGCCGGACACAACCACATTCAGTTCACGCTTCATTAACTCTTTTTCTGTCTTTATCTCTCGTTTATTATAGAAATTCCAAAAACTTAAATGGCATGGACAAAATTATTTGCCGCCTAGATCGTATTTGGTTGCACATCCTTTGGCACAGATAGACTGCAGTTAAACAGTTGTTAGAAATCAGTCAGCTTTCTGCACTTCTCTGCTAACACCATTGACCACTCTTCAACTGCAAGTCGCTTCAGTTCTGTAATGTTTGAACTTAAGAACAGTCCTGTGTTTCTTTAGCCAATCCAGACTGCTTTTTGATTTGGCCCTGTTTCTGGACACTTAGGTTCCCAGAAACTGGGTCGCCGTGCACTTAAGTGGAGACTGTGTAAAACACTGTGCTCCAAAACCCCTTGATAATCAGCTGCTGCCAAGATGCCTTTTTACACATCCAAGTATCCCAAAACCAGAGGCAGCAAAACAACCCCATGGCATTATTGAACGTTCCCACATTTGATTTGTAGATGGGGTATTCTTTTCTTTGAATGCTTCATTTGGTTGTCCGTAAATATAACACTGATATGCTTTCCCCACCCTAACCCTATCTTTCCCCTACCCTACCCTACTTATTATTTACCCTTACTAGTATAACTTAGTGCTCTTGTCCAGAGTTACTTACAGGAGCAATCAGTGGGAAGTGTTTTGCTCGAGGTCACAGTGACTCATTTAAATCCCATTGACATGTTCTTTTGTCTTAATTTCTATCCTTGATTGTCTTTCAAGCAGCTCCAGTTGAAAACAAAAAGAGAGTGAAGTTGGCCAGTCAAAGACACAAGCTTGGAAGAAAGGCCATCCTTTATCCTCAGAGGACATAACTGCATGAGAGTCTGACGTTACACCTGCTTCCTGAATCATCGGACAGGGCTCTGGAATGTCTCCATTGACGTTGGTGATGCAGCAACAGACCTTCAACAGATGTGTTGTCAGACATCTTCAATAGACAATCATTTCACAAGGACCTTTTATTAGGAATCTGAATTTTTTTTACAGAGCAAATCCTGGACTTCTTTTATATTATTTTATGCATATAGATTTATTTTTTTGATGAAGATGTTTAAAGGATTGGGACAGCCAAAATCCTTGGAAACTGGAAAAATGAGTGTGTTGTAAAAGTTTTGACTGGTAGTGTATATATATTATATGTATTCATTGAATAAATCGATGGAAGATATATAACTGTACATTGCTACTACAAATGTTAGCCATTGAATGATATTTTCCGTTACCAAAGACAGACCAGATGTTGGTAAAACAGTGTCTCTCTATCTTGTCTATATCTTCTAAATTTGGTGGTGACTGGATTGGCTAACCTTGACTTGTATAACAATGACTTAAAATGTTCATGTTTAAAAATGGATCGGTCATGAGTTGTTGTTGCTAATGTGTAATCATAGCTCAGCTAACCAGGTGGTTCCCATTTACGTCTACTCCAGGCCATCTACTCCAGGCCTTCTACTCCAGCTGCATCTACTAATGTTGGCCAGCTATCGCCATCATCATGAACATTCGGGTTACACAGATGAGAGGTTTAATTACAAAATGGCTGTATCCTAGCTGGCTGCCCAAGGGGGCCTTGGCGACAATGTTCGTGGGGCGAGAGAGTCTAAGATTCTTCATTTTAGGACGACCTTCAAAGTTACTAGCGGACACGTCTGTTACAGCGGCTGTGTGGACCAGTGCCTTAAAGAATTACAATATGCGCAAGCCTTCATTCCATCTTAGTATAGCACACACATCATTAGGCTGTTCTTGTTATCATAATGACCTTGATTTGTTGAAGGAAAATGGAAGGAAAATGGAAGATGAGCGAAGGAAAATGGAAGATGAACAAAGGAGAGGAAAAGGACAAGGGTAAAGTGAATAGGACAGGAGAGAGGGAAGCGAGTAGTGAAATGGCAGGGGAGAGAAGGGAGATGAGAGCGTTGAGAGGAGTGGAGAAGAGAGGGGGGAGGAGAGAGATGAAAGGAAAGAGAAGACTGGCCAGTCGGGGTCTGTTCTCTGACCATTACCTCCACCCCCTACTGCTTCAAACTGACTGATCTCCACTGGCAATCTCCTGCATGCACACTCACCCAGTGACAGTGTGTTAATTGTTAGAGAGTGACGAGCGACAGATTGTGAGAGAGGCAGGGAAGTGTAAAAGAATGAGGGAGAGGGAGGAGAGTAGTGGTCAGTGAGGCAGAACTCAGCTCCCGGTAATGAATGGATGCTGTTCTCTCCGTCCCTCTCCTCTCTGTTTCTCTCTACTCCGCTCTTGTTTCTCCTCCTAAACACTCTTCTTTCTACCAGTCCTTTAGACGATTGGATTTTATTGACTTCCCTTGTGTTTGTGTTTGGAAGAATAACACACACAATTTTCTCTTCAGAAGTGTGTTTTTGGCCAACTGTTGTGCTGTCTGAGACACACACACACCCGCACACAGCTGTCTCGGAGTGTGTGTGAGAGACAGGGAGATTCCTGGGTTGTCTGGCTGAATGCTCCAACTGACCAGAATGCATTGAGAGACGGAACAGACAGCTTCAACGAATAACAGGTAAGGAACTCTATCTGTATCATTAAAGGGATACTCTGACACTGATAGACCTATTCAGTCAATTCCAATTACATATAAAGGTCATTTACAAATATACATTTAAAGGTCATGTCCGACTACAAATTTGGATGTAACGTTTACCATGAACGCAGTCTGGGAAAACGTTAAATCCGCAAGAACACTCCTGTTAAATTTCAGTTATGCTGATGCTGAACACAGTAACCCTGAACACACTAACCCTGAACATACAAACCCTGAGAACACTAACACCAAAATACATTAACTCTAAACACACTAACTGTGAACACTAACCTTGAACATACATCAACCCTGAACGAAAAAACTTTGAACACGTTAACCCTGAACCAAAAAACTTTGAGCACATCAACAGTGAACACACTAACTCTAAACACACTAACCGTCAACACATTAACCTTGAATACACTAAGCCTGAATAAACTAACTCTGAACACACTAACTCTGAACCTCGATACACACACACAGTAGCCAACTACTATCTGTGTGTGTGTGTGTGTGTGTGTGTGTGTGTGTGTACTGTAGACAAGGAAGAAACAGAGATAAAAAGTAATATGCAGGTGAGTCTTTCAGCCAGTCTTTCATTCCTGTCCTCTGAGTAGCATCTCAATGATCCTTCCCTCCATTTCTTCTGCTCCATTTATTCAACCTCTACCCTCTCTCACTCCCTCCCTACTGTCACTTGCTCTCACACTGTTGTTGACATACAGGACTCTGAGTGGAATTTCAATGATTCTCGGACCTGCTTCTCTGTCTCACTCTGGCTTCCATTCCTCCTGCCTCATTCCTCCCTCTGCTTCTCTTCTTTATTCACATATTCTTAATTCTTACTTTCCTAC
>JACXGI010007517.1:23665-37167 GCA_016801175.1 Esox masquinongy
TGTGTGTGTGTGTCTGGGTGTGTGTGTGTGGGTCTGGGTGTGTGTGTGTGTGTGGGTGTTTGATGACCAAATGACATATCCGGTCACGCGTCTCTGCCAAATCAAATCACATCTCAGTTTCGCTGGTCTGAGAAATTCTTCTCCCATATACTATCTTGTTTTTTCTTTGTTGTGAAGACAAAAGAAAGAGCCGTGGAAAAGAAGAAAAAAGGCAGCGAGAGAATTGCTTTGGCAATTTAAATACATTTCTCTTTCTGTTGCCAATCAAGCCATTAAATTGAATTGAGAGACGCAGCTGGAGAAACGGCGGAAAGAAAAAGAGAGAGATCTAAACAGAGAGGCATAGAGAAAGGGGTGGGAGAGTCAGAGAGAGAGAGAGAGAGAGTAGCAGAAGTGGAGGGAGATTGACAGACAGCGTGTTTGACAAGACGGTCAAACTCAACATGACATCTCTCTGACCTGTGCTGCCTGTAGCATGTGGAGATACATGTGACACAGCTCCTGCACTGTTACACTGATTGCATCCTAATGTGAAACAATCAATGCGGCGAGTGTGTTCAAAACTCTCCTTTAACCCTAAACAACGTGATTAAGGTGCAGTTTAACACTTTTAACGAATGGGCGACACCTCTGAGAAGAGTGAGAGGACCACGGGGCGAGGGGGGTGGAGGCCCAGCGAGGTGGAGGGACGAAGACATGAGAGGGTGATGGGGGAGAGAATGGGAGGGATTGTGCGAAGGAATACAGAGCATAAGGGGACGTGAAATGGATTCATAGTGAAAGAGCTGAGTTGATGTGATCTCACGGCTCAAGTCATTAATCACTGTTTGTCCAGGGGGACTCAAAGGTTAATAGTTAGGTATTACAGTGGTGTTTTAAGGGTCAGTATTTAGGTTGTTTGATAAGGTTAGGGTTAGGTAACGTATCTATGAATGTTCAGTTTAGGTTGTATAATTAAAGTTACAGAATAAAGTTTAGGGATATGTTATTTACTGTGGTTAAGGTGAGGTTTGGAGTTTGGTTAAGGTTGTCACTATAAACGCTTTCTAAAATAATCTATATACCCTTTCTAAAATATTCTATAGGTGATTTCTAAAAAAATCTATAGATGCTTTCTAAAATAATCACTATAGCTACGGAGTTTTATTTGTCATGTATGCGGGCTACTTAAGACCAACTGAAATAAATGCTTACTTTCTGCTTTCCCTCTAAAAATATTAACAACAATATAAATAATACAGCATAATGAAATTGGCACAAAATTAATGAAGGTAGTTTGAGAAAAGATATAGGTTTGAAGAGTGAGAGGCATAGCTTTTGTCTGTATCATTTGTGGAAGTGGTATATTCACATTGTGCCTTTCTGGCAGAGGTGTAAAAAAAAATACAAATTAGAGATACTCGGCTGGATTCGCCAGTTCAGGTCTAATTAGGACTCGAATGATCAGGTAAATTAACCAGTGACCTTTATTGATAATTTTTCAAATAATGCCTTTTTATTTAATTGGTCTACTGGTTAGTTCTGAACTCCCTTCACTTGTTTAATAATGTCTTTATTAGGAACCTCTCTCAACTGGTGAGGTACCTTTACTATAACACCTTTGATTTGTAGTAACTGAGTCACAAAGTCACAAAGTGTTTGTGTGGCAAAAATGTGTCAGTTTTTATCTGTGTGTTTTTTTTTGTGTGTGAACGGAGTGTGCACTATGTCTCTGGAGAAAATGTAAATGTCAGTTGGCTTTTCATGGGCAAGTGTTAAGAGACTGAGACCGCAATGTGAAAAGGTGGGCTGTGGAAGCTGTCAGAATCTAGATCAACACGACCAGGTGTTTAGCATAATGGCTTTCAACAGTTTTTGTTAAGATGTGTTGTTAAAGGTTGAAGATCATTGCAGTTCTTGTACACAACTCTGAAAATGTTTGCTCATGCTTGTGATGTCAACTGAAATAAATAAAAACACATTAGCAGTTATAGCAAGTAAAATATTTTTTAACCATTATCAAGAGTATTTAGTGGAGGTTAAAGGGGATTCTTGCAAATATACTTAGCATCTTTTTAATGCAAAACATATTTAAATGCAGAACTTAACTTAATTAAATACAGTACTTGCAAAATGATATATATTTAGGCCATTTTAATCTCTGTTTCTGCCCATCTCTTTTGAAGATGAAGGGGCCTACATTACGATGTGATCAATGGTATTAGGAATTTGTTTTTTTAATCAAACTGATTTGGCCTTGGTGTCACTGTTTCCTTCCATGTCGAGTTTTTTTCAAATACCGACTTTTGCGTTAGCTAAGATTAGGGATTAAGAAAAAAATCATCACAAAACATTCAAGCATACTTTAGATTAGAAACGGTCACAGACATCTACTATGCCATGATATTTTGAAGGATGGCGGGAAGGAAAATGTCTTCATACAAAATTCCAGCATGTAAATATTTATTCCTGACCAGGAGATATCACTACTGGGCATAGTGTTCAAGGATTTGAGTAATTAATTTTCTGGCACAATTTGGTGAGAGCTGGAAAGGCTTTAACAAGACAAAGTCATGAATTATATGGTAGAATATATAATTCATTTGGAAAATATCCAAACCCCTTCACTTTTTCCACATTTTGTTATGTTACTGCCTTATTCTAAAATGTATTGAATGGATTTTTTCCACATCAGTCTACACACAAATATTTTGCAAAAACAGAAACATCAAATTTACGTCAGTATTCAGTCCCTCTGCTGTAACACATCCTGTTTCCATTGATCATCCATGAGAAGTCTCTACAACTTGGAGTCCATATGTGGTACATCAGAAGGAATTGTCTGTAGAGTCCCAAGAGTGAATTGTGTCATGGCACAGATCTGAGGAAAGACACCAAAACATTTGTGCTGCATAGAAAGTCCCCACGAGGTTTAGAACCACCACCATCCTTCGAGGAGTTGGCCAACCAGCCAAACTGAGCCATTGGCGGATACGGGCTTTGGTCAGGGAGGTGACGTAGAACCCAATGGCCATTCTGACAGTGCTCTAAAGTTACCATGAGAATCATCTCCTTCTGGAAGATATAAAATGTCTTAATGCCTACTGTGTAGATGTCGCATGCCATATCGTAAGAATTTCATTGTTTAGAATGATGCTATGTTATTCGGTGCATTTGATAAATAAAAGACTTTGACTTTGATCTTTGCAGCACTCCGCCAATCAGACCTTGATGGTGGAGTGGCTGGACCAAAGCCACTACTCAGTATAAGGCAGACATCAGCCTGCTTGGAGGATACCAAGGACTCCCAGATTATGAGAAATATGATTCTCCGGTCTAATGAAACCAATATTGAATTCCATGCATCAAACCCAGGGGAAGCCAAACCCTGCTCATCGACTGGCCCACACCATCTCTACGGTGAAGCATGGTGGTGGCAGCATAATGCTGTGGGGATGTTTTTCAGTGGCAGGGACTGGGTCAGACTAGTCAGGATTGAGAGAAAGATGAACAGAACAAAGCACATACAGATGCTTGAGGAAAACCTGCACCAGAGTACTCTTCTGACAGGGGCCAAGGTTCACCTTTCAACAGGAAAATGATCCAAAGCCCACAGCCAAGACAACGAAGGAGTGGCTTGAGGACATTCCGTGGGCAGCCTAGCCAGAGCCTGGACTTGAATCAAACATCTCTTGAGAGCCTTGAAAATGGCTGTGCAGCGACTTTCCCCTTCCAACCTGACAGAGCTGGGGAGGATCTGCAGATAAGAATGGAAGGAACTCCCCAAATACAGGTGTGCCGAGCTTGTAGCCAAAACAACATGA
Source organism: Esox masquinongy (assembly GCA_016801175.1). Taxonomy (NCBI): domain Eukaryota; kingdom Metazoa; phylum Chordata; class Actinopteri; order Esociformes; family Esocidae; genus Esox; species Esox masquinongy. The sequence goes on from JACXGI010007517.1 coordinate 27,469, forward strand.
GGCTGTAATTGCTGCCAAAAGTGCTTCTCAAGGCAAGTTTTTTTATACATGAGCAAACATTGCTAAAATGTTTTTGCTTGGTTATTATGGGGTAGATTAGTAGATGGATAAGGAAAAAATGTATTTAATCCATTTTAAAATAACGTTGTAACATAAAGTGTGGAAAAGTAAAGGGATCTGGATATTTACCAAATGCACCGTGTATGAAACAAGATGGATTATGGAACCCATGCTTGGTAATCCAAGCTCAAGACCCAACGGGCTGGTTTAAAATGTCAGATGTCCTCACCAGGGCTGGGCTACCAAATTACCCAAATTGGCTTGTTTTTAGTATAGCTTGGTTTGTGTGTATTCTGGACTCATTAAATACACACACACACACATACAATGACGTACACACACATACAATGATGTACACATACGTGACAGTGTGAGCGAGACAGACATTCTGATGTTTACTTTGTTGTGCCATTAGCAGTCCTTGAATAATGGATAAGATTCCATCTGGGTGTCGAAAATGTCATGACATTTTGGCCTCAGACAGTGCCTGTGTGCGTGTGTGTGTGTGTGTGTGTGTGTGCGTCTTTAGCCTTGCTGGACTGTCGTGGCCCCTGAAATTAGAATAGGCATGGGAAGTGTAAAAATGAGCCTGTTGCCTGGATACAAAAAGCATGATTAAGAGCAATTATCAGCCACTACTTGACCTTACAGCAAATGCCATTCATCAGCTGGTTCACAAACAGACAACAACAACAAACCAATGGATCAAGATGCAGGGGAACAGGACCGAGTGGGAGGGAGAGAGGGGGGGGGGGGGGGGGGGGGGGGGGGGGGGGGGGGGGGGGGGGGGGGGGGGGGGGGGTGTGAGATGGGGAGAAAGAGAGATAAATGGGAGGGAGGGGAGATGGGAGAGGAGAAGGAAGGGAGAAAGGAGAGAGACAGAGAAGAGAGGGAAATGGACAGAGAGACAAGAAAATAGATAAGTAGATGGAAGGGATATTGAGAGAGGGAAGGAGAGATGGGGAAACGATAGGGGGGAGTGAGAGAATGGGGGGGCAGAGGGGGAGAGAGAATGGTGGAAGACAGGGAGAACAGGAGCGAGAGAGGCGGGTGTTGTCGATGGGGGGAGTTTTTTTCCTTGAGGCCATGATCCTCAAAGAAGAGACAGGAAGGTAGAAAGGGAGCGACATAGGGGTTGGGAGAGAGTGGAGGCAGTCGAAAAGGAGAGGGAGGAGATAAGGAAAAAGGCAGATGGAGAGGGAGAAGGCGAGAAAGGCAAAGCAAGAATTGGATGGGAGGTTGTGAATGAAAGCGACAGAGACAGACAGAGTACACTACTTGTTAGAGCTGCTCTCCCAGCTGCTCTCTACAGTGCATCCTGCTGCTACTTCTTTTCACCAGAGCCAGTGGAACTCTGCTAAGGGAATAGGGTACCATGTCATTCCAACTTCCCTTCTCTCTCTCTGTAGGCCAATGGCTAGTAGAAAGAGAACTCTCATTATCACAATGAGAGAGGGAAGGAGACAAAAAGACAGAGATAGACATACTTTTTAGAATTTCACAATAATTTAATAAAATGTTATAAAAACAACCCCTGATCTTCACAATGCACTGCTGTCCCTTAACTGCTACCCAATGACATATACATACTTAAACTGAGAGAACGGAGCGAGAAGAGTGCAGATACAGACAGACAGGAAGGCAGACAGACAGGCATGAAGATAGACACCTGGGGATTGAAACGGGCAGCAAGGAAATGAATGGCAATGAGGGGAGATGAGGAAGAGGAGAAAGGAGAGTCGGGTGGAGGAGCGATAAGAGGGAGAGGATAGAAGAATAGGAGGGATAGATTCGGCAGTGAGAGGTTCTTCTCTCCTCAATCCTCTCCATGGTAAATCCACTATTCCTTTGAAGTCTTCCCTCTATTCTCTCAAAACTAGAGGGTGTCTGGCCCAGATTCTTTAGCTCATATCTTCCACTTTTAGTTCCATTCACACCTTTCATACCAACCCTCACAAAGAAGGTCCTTAAAGGGACAATCTGCAGCTAAGGCAATATAATAATCTGCAGTTCACTGGTAATAAAATAATGGGATGAGCCTGGACAAAGCGCTCTCATGTTCGTAGACAGTTAGATCCCGACACTGCAAAAAATGTTGCCAATGGAACAAGACAATTTCACTATTTTTGAGGAGATATTTGCTTGAAATAAGCGAAATAATCTGCCAATGGAACAAGACATATTACACGATATTTAAGGCATATTTTCTAAAAATAAGCGGTATATTCTAGCTTGTTAAGAAAAATTGTCCTTATTTTAAGGATGGTTAGATTTTTTAACCTGAAAACAAGTTAAATATTCTTGATAAGACAGATATTTTTTGCAGTGCTGGCATGTCTTGTATTCTTCATGGATCAATGTGTTATTGGGCTTAATTTAAAAGTCCAAAAATGCATACAGCAATTATACACCGATCAGCCATAACATTATGACCACTGACAGGTGAAGTGAATAACATTAATAATCTCGTTATCACAGCACCTGCCAGTGGGTGGGATATATTAGGCAGCAAGTGAACATTCTGTCCTTAAAGTTGATGTGTTAGAAGCAGGAAAAATGGGCAAGCATAAGGATCTGAGCAACTTTGACAAGGGCCAAATTGTGATGGCTAGACGATTGGGTCGGAGCATCTCCAAAACTGCAGCCCTTGTGGGGTGTTGCCAGTCTGCAGTGGTCAGTACCTATCAAAAGTGGTCCAGGGAAGGAAAAGCGGTGAACCAGCGACAGGGTCATGGGTGGCCAAAGCTCACTGATGCACGTGGGGAGCGAAGGCAGGCTCGTGTAGTCCGATCCAACAGATGAGGTACTGTAGCTCAAATTGCTGAAAAAGTTAATGCTGGTACTGATAGAAAGGTGTCCGAACACACAGTGCAACGTAGTTTGTTGCGTATGGGGCTGCGTAGCCGCAGACCAGTGAAGGTGCCCATGCTGACCCCTGTCTACTGCCGAAAGCGCCTACAATGGGCATGTGAGTATCAGAACTGCATCACGGAGCAATGGAAGAAGGTGGCCTGGTCTGATTAATCATGTGTTCTTTTACATCACGTGGATGGTGTGCGTCGTTTACCTGGAGAACACATGGCACCAGGATGCACTATGGGAAGGAGGCAAGCCGGCGGAGGCAGGGTGATGCATTGGGCAATGTTCTGCTGGGAAACCTTGGGTTCTGCCATTCATGTGGATGTTACTTTGACATGTACCACCTATCATGGCAATGGTATTCCCTCATGGCATTGGCCTCTTTCAGCAGGATGCGCCCTGCCAAAAAGCAAAAATGGTTCAGGAATGGTTTGAGGAACACAACAACGAGTTCAAGGTGTTGACTTGGCCACCCAATTCCCCATATCTCAATCCAGTCTCTGGAATGTGCTGGACAAACAGGTCAGATCAATGGAGGCCCCAGCTCGCAACTTACAGGACTTAAAGGATCTGCTGCTAACGTCTTGGTGCCAGACACCACAGCACACCTTCAGAGGTCCAGTGGAGTCCATGCCTCAACAGGTCAGGGCTGTTTTGTCGGCAAAAGTGGAACCTACACAATATTAGGCAGGTGATCATAATGTTATGGCTGATCGGTGTAGATTGTTCTCTATGCTCTGACCACATTATTGACTGTGCACAACCACAGTGGTGTCCAGTTGCCAGCCTTCTTGACTATCTATTTTCACACTGTCCTCTGAACTCCTGTTTCCCTCGACAACATGTACTTGAACTGTTGCAGCACAGAAATTATATCCTTTTCAGGAAATGCCCTAATTTTGTCGTGAAGACAACATTACCCTCTGCTGGACGACTTTTGAATGGGCATTTTGGCTCACTGAACATTAGTAATGGTTGGTTGTCTCAGGTCGGTAATTGCATTGCTGTGCCGATATGATAGCAGTGTTGAGGAGGCAGGTGTCTTGGTTTCCTCCATCTCTGTTCACAGTGTCAGATAACTATAGGTGTAGTAATAAACAGTTATGATTCAGATCAGATCTGGAAATGCCTGACCACAACAGCATCTAATCCAAAAAAAATGTTTGTATGCATTCAACATGTCTGTTTCAAGACCTCCTTTAAATCTGGAATGCAGCCTCACTCATCTCCTAATGGAAACTCATTGATGTGTTCATGGAACTGTTTACCTGGCTATAAATTCACCTTAAAATGACTGTATTTAATTACTGGAGCTGGTTGCCAGACGACCAACTCACTTTACAAGGAGGGGATGTGATTCACTGACCTGGTTACCAGGCTATCAACTCACCTAAAAGTGAAGGGATTTGGAGAAGGGAACATGTTATTCCAGTTAAAACCGGGCTGCTTTCTTCAGGTTAGTGAGTGCTCTCTCTCGGCTAACGTCGGTGACAAAAGTTCAATTTGAAGCATTTGAAATGATAACTAAAATTCTTTGTTTGTGTTTCAAACAATAAGGAGGCGCCTCCCTCACCTACTTCTAACAGTCACTAGACCGGGTATAATCAGTTTGTCTTCTCTTTTAGATCTGTCCAATCCTACCGTCAGGATGTCCGGGATGGAGCTCGTATCGGAGGACGCTCTCAACAGGACTGTATTCTCCCCAGACAACGGTACCTTCCTGAGGTTCTCCCCCACATCCGTTTCCACGGCAGCAGTGGGGGCGGGTTCATCGCCAGGTGGTCAGGAGAACGTTTACGTGTACATTTGGATCTTTCTAACCCTGCTGGTGTTCCTGTTGACCCTGCTCGTCATCGCCCTCCACAGGCTGAAGAACATTGTCACATCCTCGTCCTCCATGCCGGACTGCAGCAGCGAGGGCGGGAGCTCGTTCACCAACATGGAGATCTGCAGTGTGTCCTCACAGAGATCCACCGTGTCCTCAGTCTCCACCTGAGAACATGCTGGAGAACGCACGCCTGCGGACACTGGAGAACGCACGCCCTCAGATACTGGAGAACGCACAAACACAAATAGCGTGAACGTACACAACTGAACGTGAACAAAGACGACGGGGCATTTGACATTTGACTTAATGGGATTTGGCTCTGGTTACTGTGAACAGAACCCTGACCTCCATTTTGGCACATGGAAACGTTCACTGTGTAAAAATCTGAATGCCAAACCAGCCCTTCAGCCCTACTGTTAGGAAGGCCTGTGTGTGTTAATGTGTTGAAACTCATGCCTCCAGAGAGGGTTGAGGGGGTTAATAAACACATTCACTTCGGGACACACTCCTGATGATGCAATTCATTTTCCACTTTCAAACTGTAAAACAGTTATTAAATTCTAATGAACAAATCTCTTCTGTTGATTTAAAATAAATGAACCTCAGTTTGGGTGGCAGTGGTTAGAGCATCTGACTGGTAAACAAAAGGTTGCTAGAGCGAATCCCTAAAGCATCAATGTGAAAAACCTCTATTTTTGTCCCTGAGCTAATTGGACATGTAAGTGACAATGTGTTCCCATTCAAATTTACCAGTAAAATAAAATGTTAAAAAAGGAGGCATTTCATCTTTTACATTTTTCAAATAACCAACAAGTGCATGTGTCATATAATTTAAATGCTTATTTATCTTTTTTATCTGAAATTACACAAATTCGAAACTGAACTAAATAATGTGGTACCTTCTGTGGTGCCTTTCCATATCCCTTATGTAGAATGCATTGTTGCACTATATTTGATGAAGTGCACTGGAGGGTCCACCATCGATTATTTAATCCATTGAGATTTGGGACATTTGTCCAAATGATGAAGGCACACATGATTAACAAATGTAGTGAGGAGTGGAAGGGATTTGTTTAGGATTTAAGACAAAACCACACAGACCGAGAGAGAACTCTGACGCCTCCAGGGAATTGCACAACTTAATCTAAAATGTCAGCCGGCGAAACGTACACATTTAACCCGAAGTTGCTTTCCTTCTGATGTACAGTGCCAGTGAATAGTTTGGACATGCCCACTCAGTCAAGGGTATTTCTTTATTTTCCTCATTGTAGAATAATAGTGAAGATATCAAAACTATGAAATAACACATATGGAATCAAAAAAGTATTAATCAAATAAAAAAACATCTAAATTTTAGATTCTTCAATGTAGCCACCCTATGCCTTTTTGACAGCTTTGCACACTCTTGGCATTCATAGCAACATAGTTATGATACTTACACTATCATTCAACAACACGAAAAATAGTAAAACTTAAGAAATAACCTTGAATGAGTAGGGGTGTCCAAACTTTTGACTGGTAGTGTATATATATACAGTGAGGGAAAAAATTATTTGATCCCCTGCTGATTTTGTATGTTTGCCCACTGACAAAGAAATGATCAGTCTATAATTTTACTGGTAGGTTTATTTGAACAGTGAGAGACAGAATAACATGTCAAAAATGTTATAAATTGATTTGCATTTTAATGAGTGAAATAAGTATTCAGACCCTCTGCAAAACATGACAGTACTTGGTGGCAAAACCCTTGTTGGCAATCCCAGAGGTCAGACGTTTCTTGTAGTTGGCCACCAGGTTTGCACACATCTCAGGAGGGATATTGACTCCTCTTTGCAGATCTTCTCCAAGTCATTAAGGTTTCGAGGCTGACGTTTGGCAACTCAAACCTTCAGCTCCCACCACAGATTTTCTATGGGATTAAGGTCTGGACACTGGCTAGGCCACTCCAGGACCTTAATGTACTTCTTCTTGAGCCACTCCTTTGTTGCCTTGGCCATATGTTTTGGGTCATTATCATGCTGGAATATCCATCCACGACCCATTTTCAATGCCCTGGCTGAAGGAAGGAGGTTCTCACCCAAGATTTGACGGTACATGGCCCTGCCCATTGTGCCTTTGATGCGGTGAAGTTGTTCTGTCCCCTTAGCAGAAAAACACCCCCAAAGCATAATGTTTCCACATCCATGTTTGACGGTGGGGATGGTGTTCTTGGGGTCATAGGCAGTATTCCTCCTCCAAACACGGCGAGTTGAGTTGATGCCAAAGAGCTCGATTTTCGTCTCATCTCACCACAACACTTTCACCCAGTTCTCCTCTGAATCATTCAGATGTTCATTGGCAAACTTCAGACGGGCCTGTAAATGTGCTTTCTTGAGCAGGGGGACCTTGCGGGCGCTGCAGGATTTCAATCCTTCACAGCGTAGTGTGTTACCATTTGTTTTCTTGGTGACTATGGTCCCAGCTGCCTTGAGATCATTGACAAGATCCTCCCGTGTAGCTCTGAGCTGATTCCTCACCGTTCTCATGATCATTGCAACTCCACGAGGTGAGTTCTTGCATGGAGCCCCAGACCGAGGGAGATTGACTGTTCTTTTGTGTTTCTTCCATTTGCGAATAATCGCACCAACTGTTGTCACCTTCTCACCAAGCTGCTTGGCGACGGTCTTGTAGCCCATTCCAGCCTTGTGTAGGTCTACAATCTTGTCCCTGACATCCTTGGACAGCTCTTTGGTTTTGGACATGGTGAGAGTTTGGAATCTAATTGATTGATTGCTTCTGTGGACAGGTGTCTTTTATACAGGTAACAAGCTGAGATTAGGAGCACTCCCTTTAAGAGTGTGCTCATAATCTCAGCTCGTTACCTGTATAAAAGACACCTGGGAGCCAGAAATTTTTCTGATTGAGAGGAGATCAAATACTTATTTCACTCATTAAAATGCAAATCAATTTATAACATTTTTGACATGCGTTTTTCTGGATTTCTTTGTTGTTATTCTGTCTGTCACTGTTCAAATAAACCTACCATTAAAATTATAGACTGATAATGTCTTTGTCAGTGGGCAAACATACAAAGTCAGCAGGGGATCAAAAAAAAATTCCCCTCACAGTATGTATATATATATACTCCGGAAGAGCTGTATATTATACACCACTGCACCTTTTTCTTTCCTTTCCAAATAAGTTGAAAAGGAAGGTTTTGAGTGAGGAACAGAAGGGTTAAAATTAAGAGACCACTGCAAATTGAATGCTTCTGTTCCCCACTCAAATCCTTCCTTTTCAACTTTTTTGGAAAGGAAAGAAAAAGGTGCAGTGGTCTCTTAATTTCTTCCGGAGCAGTATATATATACACACCGATCAGCCATAACATTATGACCACTGACAAGTGAAGTGAATAACACTGATAATCTTGTTATCATGGCACCTGTCAGTTGGGTGGGATATACTAGGCAAGTGAACATTCTGTCCTCAAAGTTGATGTGTTAGAAGCAGAGAAAAATGGGTAAACGTAAAGGATCTGAGCTTCTTTGACAAGGGCCAAACTGTGTTGTAGACTTCCCCAAATTCTCCAGATCTCAATCCAATCGAGCATCTGTAGGATGTGCTGAACAAACAAGTCTGATCCTTGGAGGCCCCACCTCGCAACTTCCAGGACTTAAAGGTTTTGCTGCTAACGGCCAGATACCACAGCACACCTTCAGAGGTCTGGTAGAGTCCATGCCACGATGGGTCAGGGCTGTTTTGAAGGGGGACCTACACAATATTAGGCAGGTGGTCATAATGTTATGGCTAATCGGTGTATATATATACAGCATCTTTTTCAAATGACTTAGTATCTTGTTTGAACATTTAACATCTCACATCAATGTTTTGTGTCTTTCTCTGGGGTTCTATAAAATTACTCCCTGTTCCAGTTTTATTGGCTGCCGCCAGATTAGTGTGAATTGTTATTTGTAGGGAATAGTGTGCCATTTCAGATTTGACCACCTTGTCAGTTTCTTTTCGTAATATGATTTTCTTGGCAACTTGTACTGAAGTGGTTTGAGTGCAAAATACAAGTTGTGTACTGGATTATTTCATTTATTCAAGCATTTTTATTGTTTATTTTTGTGGTTATTCTATCATTATTGAACAATAGCAGAGTGATGTTTAAGAGGTGAAACAACATCTTTCAACATTTGCAGTCAGTCCTCAATGAACAACAACTGTTATTGTATTTATTTTTATTTAAAAACGCACTGAGGAGATACAACGTATACTCATCCATATGGAAAATAAATATATTTTTGCAAAGCAAAATGCATGTAGAATGTATGATGAATATATGTTGAATACGTTGACCTTTCTTTCAGGTATTAAAATGTATTTCACCTTTTATTCTGAAATACATTCAAAATGTGTAAATACATTTCAATTTTGTCCAAATGTACAGTTGTGCCCAAAAGTTTGCATACCCTTGGAGAATTGGTAATACATAAAGGTGCTGGTCATATAATTAGAATATCATCAAAAAGTTGATTTATTTCAGTAATTCCATTGAAAAAGTGAAACCTGGATATTATATTCATTCATTACACACAGACTGATATATTTCAAATGTTTATTTCATTTAATTGTGATGATTAAAACTGACAACTAATGAAAATCCCAGATTCAGTATCTCAGAAAATTAGAATATTACTTAAGACCAATACAAAAAAAGGATTTTTAGAAATGTTGGCCAACTGAAAAGTAAGAACATGAAAAGTATGAGCACGTACAGCACTCAATACTTAGTTGGGGCTCCTTTTACCTGAATTACTGCAGCAATGCGGCGTGGCATGGAGTCGATCAGTCTGTGGCACTGCTCAGGTGTTATGAGAGCCCAGGTTGCTCTGATAGTGGCCTTCAGCTCTTCTGCATTGTTGGGTCTGGCGTATCGCATCTTCCTCTTCACAATACCCCATAGATTTTCT
>JACXGI010007518.1:0-37061 GCA_016801175.1 Esox masquinongy
GGCTTCACATACTGTCTCCCTGCCGGAGACTAGGCTTCACATACTGTCTCCCTGCCGGAGACTAGGCTTCACATACTGTCTCCCTGCCGGAGACTAGGCTCCACATACTGTCCCCCTGGCGGAGACTAGGCTCCACATACTGTCTGCTTGCCGGAGACTAGGCTCCACATACTGTCTGCCTGCCGGAGACTAGGCTCCACATACTGTCCCCGTGCCGGAGACTAGGCTTCACATATTGTCAGGGAGTGATCAGAAAATCTGGGCAGTCCAGCCTTCCAGAAAGATGGGAAACTGTTTGGTTTGAAAATATGGTGTGTGGTAACACTTTATGCCAAGATCAGAAGACCTATCTGAGGCCTTCACAAGAACCATTATTGATGAGTCTGGGAATCAGGGGTCACATTAATAAGAGATATGCAGGCCTCTCTTGCAAAATCAGTGTTGAAGTGCATGAGACAAAAGTCAGAAAGAAACTCGGCCTACATGGGTGTTCAGGAAGGAAATGGCCTCTGTTCTCAAAAAAGAATATCAAGACATGACTCATATTTGGCAGACAGCACCTGGGTGAAGACCGTAAACCCTGGAACTATGTGGTCTGGATAGATGAGTCGATGGTGTAGTTGTTTGGCTGCAATGCCTGAAAACAAAACACTGCCTTTGAACAGGGGATCCTCATACCAACCATAAAGCATGGGGCTTTGCTGCTTCAAGGCTTGGCTGACTGGCCATTAGTGAGTCAACCGTGAATTCCGTATTGTACCGGAGAATTCTTGAGGAGAGTGTGAGGCCATCTGTCAAAAAGCTGTAGCTGAATTGATCACGGATCTTGAAATAGGACAACGATGGGCGTCATGGATGTAATATTTTCACACAATTTGAGAAATTGCCTCACAGAAATGACTTATCAAGCACAAATGAACATTTAAATGTTTATACAGTTGTGCTTAAAAGATTGCATTCCCTTGGAGAATTGGTAATATTTGTAAAGAAAACATGAGTGAGCAGGCAAAACATGTCTTTTATTTCTTATGGGATTTATACTTAACTGTAGGTTATAACTGAATGGCACAATCATAAAACAAAACATGGCAACAAAGAAAAAAAATGAACTGACCTCTGTTTAAAGGTATGCATACCCTTAGTTCTTAATACTGTGTATTGCCCCTTTTAGCGTCAATGGCAGCTTGCAGTCTTTTGTAATAGTTGTCTATGAGGCCCCGAATTCTTACAGGTGGTACAGCTGCCCATTCATCTTGGCAAAATGCCTCCAGGTCATGCAAAGTCTTTGGTCGTCCTGCATGAACCGCACGTTTGAGATCTCCCCAGAGTGGCTCGATGATATTAAGGTCAGGAGACTGTGATGGCCAATCCAGAACCTTCACCTTTTTCTGCTGTAACCACTGGAGGGTCAACTTGGCCTTGTGCTTAGGGTCATTGTTCTGGAAAGTCCAAGAGCCTCCCATGCGCAGCTTTCATGCAGAAGAATGCAAATTGTCTGCCAGTGTTTTCTGATATTATGCTGCATTCATCTTGCTATCAATTTTCACAAGATTCCACGTGCCTTTAGAGCTCACAAACCCCCAAAACATCAGTATTCTGTTCACTACAGACCTTGTTGACCCCTCTCCAAACATAGCGCTTATGGTTGTGACCATAAAGCTCTATTTTGGTCTCGTCACTCCAAATTACAGTGTGCCAGAAGCTGTGAGGCGTGTCAAGGTGTTGTCGGACATATTGTAACCAGGCTTTTTTGTGGCATTGGTGCAGTAAAGGCTTCTTTCTGGTACCTCGACCATGCAGCTCATTTTTGTTCAAGTATCGTCATATTGTGCTCCTTGAAACAACCACACCGTCTTTTTCCAGAGCAGCCTGTATTTTTCCTGAGGTTACCTGTGGGTTTTTCTTTATCCCGAACAATTCTTCTGGTAGTTTTAGCTGAAATCTTTCTTGGTCTACCTGACCTTGGCTTGGTATCAAGAGATTCCCGAATTTTCTACTTCTTAATAAGTGATTGAACAGTACTGGCTGGCATTTGCAAGGCTTTGGATATCTTTTTATATCCTTTTCCATCTTTATAAAGTTCCATTACGTTGTTACGCAGGTCTTTTGACAGTTCTGCTGTCTGCTCCCCATGGCTCAGTATCTAGCCCGCTCAGTGCATCCATGTGAGAGCTAACAAACTCATTGACTATTTATACACAAACACTAATTGCAATTTAAAAAGTCACAGGTATGGGAAATTAACCTTTAATTGCCATTTTCACCTGTGTATGTCACCTTGTGTGTGTTTAACAAGGCCAAGTGTGTTTAACATTCAAGAGTATGTAAACTTTTGCTCAGGGCCATTTGGGTGATTTCTGATATCATTATGATTTAAAAAGGAGCCAAACAACTAGTGATAATAAATGGCTTCATCTGAGCACTATCCTTCAATAAAAGACAGTTTTCTGCATGATCAGGCATATTTTCAAAATCAGTGCCATAATTTCACAATTTCTGCCAGGGTATGCAAACTTATGAGCACAACTGTATTAGAAGAACCCTACAGAGGATGTGTAAGTAATCCCACTTTATGTTAATGGAACAACAAAATGTTAAGGATGTGACAGAAATGCACAGACATTTATGGGAGCGTATGTCGTTAATACTAATTGTGTCATCTGTACATCAAAGAGCCAAGGAAAAGGCACACATATACAAAATAAATGGATTCAAAGTTATGTCAATGTTGTTGACCCAGGGGGGTCTACTTTTCCCATGACTGTATATAATGTACCGAGTCTGGTCAAAAGGATTGCACTGTACATGGAAAAGGTTTCCATCTGAGTCCACTGACAGCACCATTGGATTCTGTTGATCTCACTATTAGGCATTTTGTACATGCACTGGCTGGATTGTTTTAGTGACATAGCCTTCTGATGTCTACACTGGCTACCTCCGGAAAGCTGGGACTGACATTGACAGTGAAGTGTTTTGAGCAAAATGGAGTAAATCTCTAAACTAGTGTATTATTTCAGAAGCTGAATAGTCCCATCAGCCTCTGTCTCAGCAGAAGACCTGACTGAGTAGGTGACATCACCACTGATGTCAGGCAGCCTAGCAACTAAGGATGCATTTGCTGTGCCTGATGGGACACCACGTCATGGAAAGAAAGAAAGACTAATGTCAGGCTCAACCATCGGTTGAATTTGATTTACGCAGCCTCATGACTGTCGGTGACTATCATAGGCTAAATTAATGTTGTTTTTACCAAGCCCATTTGTTAATTTCTAGCTATTTTTCTTTTGAGGCTAATAATCAACTTTGTGATTAGCTGCTCGTCTTAGCTTTTACCATTCACATTTAAGTAATTTAGCAGATACTCTTCTCCACAGCGACTTACAAAAGTTGGTGGAATATTTTTTTTGGTGTAAGCATGACCTGAGCATAACTAATTAGTAGCATTCACCTAAAACAGGAAATGGCTTCATTGACTGAATTATGGTTTGGGCTGAAAAGGCATGACTTACTTGTACTTATGGCAGCGCTGTCTGTTACTCAGTTTCAAATTCAGACCGCTTAACGTTCTGACTGAGCCTCCAGCAGCTTACTGCATCTAATCTGGAAAGTGTACGGGAAGGGAAGCTCTGGAACCTGAGAGGAGTGAGTCAGTAGCCAGGCCAAAGTGAGATTGGGTGTTTGTTCTTCAGTTAAAATGATTTCAGTTCTCAGATGACTCAAGTGCTGAGATGGCCCTTGACACTGGCATTGATGAATGTTTAGAATATATTTTAATGTTTTATGTGGCAGAGCAGTGGGCTGGGTTTGAACCCGTGCTGCAGCAGTGCATATACACCGGAGGCAGCAACTTAGCTGCTGGACCACCATAAGCCACAGACTCTTTGAATCTTTAAGTATATCTCCCCAAAAATGATGTTTCTGTCCCCACCATAGGAAGAAACATTTGGAGGGTTTGGCACAGCCACAGAGCACAGGAGAATACAGAGTCCGCCAAGGACGTTGGCAGGTGAGTTTGGATTTTGGTAAAGACTAAGTGGCCTTTGTTTTATTTTTAAGCCCCACATAATTAAACCCATTGTGTTTGTCCCAGTTTATCCCACACTAGAGAAGAAGCCCAGAGGGCGACCCCCGCGGGCCCTGACTGCACAGAGAGGGGCCACCGGCACCCCACCCTCGTCCTTCTCTCCTACTCATGGGAAACCCGAGGGCCTGGTTCGGCCTGTGGAGAAGGCAAAGCGGCTACCTGGGAGGCCGCCTGGCTCCGGAGAGAAGAGGAGGGGACGTCCTCCTGCTTCTGGCACCCAGAGGAGTTGGCAGCCCGGCAGTCATGCAGCCAACGACAATGACAGCGAGCAGGTGGGGCCGGAGCTCTGCCCCACAGCTGCTCACCGCAAGGACATGGCCGAGGAGGAGACTGAGAGGAAGGGCTCCAAGAGAACGCCCCTGGGCTCTGTGCAGCAGCAGGAAGCGGACGTCAAGCTTCCCAAAGCCGGCCGCGAGTCCAAGGTAACCAAACTGAAGCGGCTACGTGAGGTCAAGCTTGGCCCACTCAAGTCGCGGCTCAAGGCCATCGCCAGGAAGAGTGTTCCGGTACCTGGCGTGCCCCGGCGCAGAAGAGGAAGGCCTCCGTCTGCCGAGCGCCTCAAAGCCCAGGCGGCCGCCGCCGCTGCCCAAGCTTCCGTCGCCGAGGAAACCAAACAGAAGGCGTTCAGGGCCCGTCGGGACAGGGACACGGACCCCCATTCTCCTCAGCGGAGGTCTGAGCTCGGGGTGTCTGAGGAGGACGTCGGCCCTGACATCCACGGCGCCTCGCCGCCCTCCACCCCCCCGGCCTCGGCCTCTCCCTCCAAGCTGGGGAGGCCGCTGGGCCTGAGAACCAGCCCCCGCCACGTCAAGCCCGTGCGGATCGTCCCCCCCTCCAAGCGCACTGACGCAGCAATCGCCAAGCAGCTGCTGCAGCGCGCCAAGAAAGGGGCTCAGAAAAAGAAACTGCTGGAGAAGGAGGCGGTGGCCATCGGAGGCCCTGGGGCAGCGGGCATGGAGGCGGGCATCCGGAGGAGGAGGAGGACACAGCTGAAGAACATCAGGCAGTTCATCATGCCCGTGGTCAGCACCGTCTCACTGCGCATCATTAAAACCCCGAAGCGCTTCATTGAGGATGAGGGCAGCTTCGGCGCCCCGCCCCCTCACATGAAGATGGCGCGGTTGGACACCCCCCCGCCTGCTCCTGCAGCCCCCCAGCCTGCCTCGGCAGCCTCCTCCCCCATGCGGGCATCCACAGCTGCTGTCTCAGCTACCGCCGTGGCAGGGGCCTCGGCTTCGGCCGACGCCCTCCCTCCACCGCCCCCCCCGGCCCCCGTCGCCCCCGGCGGGGCCGCGGCCACGTCAGCCAGCCTTCTCAGCAACAACCGCGCCAGTAACGGCCGCTTCAGCAGCAGCGCCGCCTCGTGTGGCTCCAGCGCCGTGTCCCAGCACTCCTCGCAGCTCTCGTCGGGCGAGTCCTCCCGCTCCAGCAGCCCCAGCCTGGACGACTCGTCCTGCGACTCCCAGGCTTCAGAGGGCACGCAGGCCCTGTCGGAGCCCGAAGACGAACACGACGACGAGCGCGACCACTCCCCCTCCTCTCAGGGAGACAGGGAGGGGGGCATGCTGTACTCTTCCAGGCCCCCGTCACCGCTGTCGGAGACAGAGCCAGAGCACGTGGCGCTAATGAAGAGGGGGCGTGGAGGTCGGAGGGGGCAGGGCACGGGAAGGGGCGGTCTGGGGGTCAGGGGCCGAGGCGGCCTGGCTGCCGGAGGGAAGAAGGCCATCATCAGCCCGGCCACGGGAGTGCTAATGTCAAACTCCACCCTGGCTGGATCTCAACAGGCCTCCTCCACCGCCTCCTCGTCCTCCCCCCCTCCGCCTCCCCCGCTCCTCAGTCCCCCCCAACAGGCCCAGTCGGGCTCCAACGCCGGGGAGCATCACGGCCACTCCCCCTGGATCCTGCCCCACACGATCACCCCGTTCCTACAGGGCCCGTCACCTGTGCTGTCAAATGTGCCGGACAAGCGCAGGTCCATCCTGAGAGAGCCCACCTTCCGCTGGACGTCTCTGTCTCGCACCGAGCAGCAATACTTCTCCTCCGCCAAGTACGCCAAGGAGGGCCTCATCCGCAAGCCCGTCTTCGACAACTTCCGTCCTCCGCCTCTCACAGCCCAAGACGTGGGCTTAATGCCCCATGGGGCTGGAGGGGTCGCCCCGGCAGGTTACCCCACGGCAGGCAGCGGGGGGGGCGGTGGCGGGTCGGGGGCGGGTACTTGTCTGTTCTCGCCGCTCCATCATCACCACTCGCAGCACCACTCCTCCCGCTTTGAGACGCCCCTCCAGAAGCGCAGCCCCCTGTTGCGTGCCCCGCGCTTCACTCCCAGCGAGGCGCACTCGCGCATCTTCGAGTCGGTCACGCTGCAGTCCTCATCAGGCAGTAGCCCGGGCTCGCTGTCGCCCCTCCAGTCCTCCCCGAAGTCGGGCCGGACGCTGAGGCGCAGGAGGAGGCGGGCGCCGGGGCCTCTGCGCGGTCATCCTCGGTCCCCCTCGCACTCCATGACCACGCGTAGCAGCCAGCCAGGTGTGCCTCAGGGGAAGGGCTCCTCTGAAACATCTGTCCTGACGGGCTCGGTCTCCACCAGCGCCAGCGGCACCAGTAACTCGTCCAGCTCTCTGCCTGGGGTGTCGGTCAGCTCTTTGTCCACTAGTGCCTTAACTCCTGCTCCTTTCAGTACCTTCACACCCGGCGCCCTGGGACTCTCCACCCACGGGCCTTCCTCCGACGGACGCAGGGCGGCCGGGAACGTGGGTGGCAGCTCCGCCTCCTCGTCCTCCTCTTCCCAACGCTTCCCTCTATTGGCTTCCATCCCCCAGGAGTCTGGCCGCAGTGCCGGGAAAGGGGGGAGGGAGAGGAGCGCCTCTGCTTCCCAGGACCCTGCTCCCATCAAGGAAAAGGAAAGGGAGACGGAGAAAAGCAGAGAGCGTGAGAAGGAGAACAAACGGGAAGGGAGGAAGGATTGGGAGAGGAGGGGGAAGGTGTCCACTCCAGATGCGTCTCCCAGTACGACCCCCAGCCTGTTTGCTGTGGAGAGGAGGGATGGTGAGGAGGCTCTGGCCTCTCTCGCTCCTAAAAAGACTCCCGGGAGGAAGAAGTCTGTGTCGGTGGACTCGGGCACAGAAAATGCTCCTGTTGACAGGCCTTCAGTTCAGTCTTCTACTTCCCCAATCTTGACCAAGAGCCGTCTGTCCAAAAAGGGCCGACCCTTGGAGAGGGGATCAGAGGCTGAGCTTGTGGAGAAGGAGAAGACGAGTGCCCCTGCCCAGCAGACGGGCGTTCCGTCGGGGCAGACGGGCAACAAGCAGGCCCCAGCGGCCCCATCCCTGGGCTCCATGCTGGCGCAAGCGGAGAAGCAGCCCGTGGCTGACAAGCGAGTGGTGGGCCTGCTGAAGAAGGCCAAAGCACAGCTGTTCAAGATTGAAAAGAGCAAGTCACTCAAGACTCCAGACCAACCTAAAGTTCAGGTTGGTTGGCCTCTTCTCCCTTGTCTTTCCCTCACCTCCTCCGCTTTGTTGATTTTTACCACAGGAAGGTTTTGATCTTGGTCTCTCTCATCGCTGTATTATCACAACCACAAGAAAGTCATTTGACAGGAATTTTTTTGTGCATAAATAGCATTCGGAGTGTTTGAACAAAGACTGAAACTTGATAGCATGAAAGTCCCTGAAAAGGGGAATTTTTAGGGGAATTCTGCCTCGCTGCCTCTCTACCAGATCATGCCGACAGGAGTGCAGAAATACTGTTGAAGCGTTGTCTTTCATAGAAACACATCAAATACATGTTTATAAATACAGTCACTGTCCAGCAGAATGATGGTGTATATTACTGTCACAATACCAGTCCTGCATTATCGTGATAATAGATTTTCCACTGGACAGAAATAACTTGACACAGACCGAACTTGCTGAAGCAGACAATAGCTTTGGAAAAAAACCTATATATGAACAATCCTTGCTATGGGTTGGAAAGTAAACGTGATTTTTGCGACATTAACATGTTTCTGTCAAGTATGCCACCGTGGTGGAGAGGATCGTAGTGGTATCTGGAGAACCCTGTTACAGAGTAGTCCTTAAAAATGGAGTAGTCCATTTTTATAGCGAGTTCATATCGTTTACTTTCACTTACATTTGAACACTTTAATTCAAAGTCCTGTTCTGCTGTATTGAATTTAATGGTGTTTCGCTTCAGCAGAGCCAAGAGAGCGACTCGTCAGAGACGTCAGTCCGCGGGCCACGCATCAAACACGTTTGTCGCCGCGCTGCCGTGGCCCTGGGCCGCAACCGGGCCGTGTTCCCCGACGACATGCCCACTCTCAGTGCCTTGCCGTGGGAGGAGAGAGAAAAGATTCTGTCTTCCATGGGGAACGATGGTGAGTCAAGATCCCCTTAACCACAAATCATCCAAGTCCGCCCCGCCCCTCTCCGGAGAGTTTCTTAAAGCCTTTTGAGTAACTCGCCATGACTCACTGTGAATGCTTACCCCTCTGCCTCAGACAAATCATCGGTGGCGGGCTCGGAAGAGGCGGAGCCCCAGTCCCCGCCCATCAAGCCGGTTACCAGGCACACCAAGACCATTCAGGAGGGAGGGACGGCCCCCAGGAAGGGTCGGCGGTCGCGGCGCTGCGGGCAGTGTCCCGGCTGCCAGGTTCCTGAGGACTGTGGCGTCTGCACCAACTGCCTGGACAAGCCCAAGTTCGGAGGTCGCAATATCAAGAAGCAGTGCTGCAAGTGAGAAGGACGTCCTCTTGACTCACGCTGAGTTCCCAGGTCTTGGAGCTCTTTTAAACTCCTCAGTGTTTTGGTGTGTGATCGTATGTGTTTCTGTACTTTGTTGCAGGGTCCGAAAGTGTCAGAACTTGCAGTGGATGCCATCCAAGATGTTTCTCCAGAAGACGGCGAAAGGTCAGTGTCTTTTAGTATATAGTCTCTGCCATAAAACCTGAGATGCCTTGGTCATTCACACCGGTTTACCTTTGACATTTATAGGCAAGAAAGACAAAAAGAAGAACAAGGGTCCAACAAGCTCGGAGTCCAGTGTCAAACCGAGCCCGCCCCCTTTGAAGGAGGAGCCCCCTCGCAAAAAGAGCGTAACCCCGCCCCCGAAGACAGTCGAGGAGAAACAAAAACAGCTGCTGCCACAGACCCTCCCGTCGGAAAACCCCACCCTCCCAAACGACCAGCACCCTGAAGCCCCTGGTTGTGTCCTCACCCCTGGGCAAGACTCCGCTCCGCCCGCAAACACACCCACTGGGTCGGCCAGTAGGAAGGAGCGCAAACCACCGCAGCCCACCCCTCCATCTTCCTCGTCCTCCTCGTCCCAGTGCGCGTCCTCCCCGCCCACGCCCCAATCCCAGCAGTCCTTGCAGCAGCAGGCCAGGTCCCAGCCCTCACAGGGGCTCCTGCTCACGGAGACCAAGAAGAAGCCACCGCAGCAGAACTCGGCCACACCCGTTAGCGCCGCAGGTAGGAGCCCTGCGCGTGGCGTTGTAATGTCAACCGGCTTTTAAACAGTTTAGGATTCATACCGGGTGGATAGGAATAATTGAAGTAGGTTTGAAGCACTGAGTTGCTCTAGACAGGATCCCATTTAACAGTCAGGCTTTTGTAACCTTTGCCCTCAGCGCCTGAAGGGAAACATATGAAGAAGCAGACTTCTCGCACTGTCCTGCCACCATCTAAATCCAAACCAAAAGACAAGGTAAGGCTGCTCCCAAAGCACACTTTAATTAATGATATTCTGTATGCATGTTGCGCCCCCCCCCCCCATTCATCCCTGACCCATGTGTATTTCTCCCTGTCCTCCTGCCCAGCATGAGAAACCACTGGCCACCAAACCTGAGAGCAGTACTTTAAACTTGCTGAGCACTCCCTCGACTGGGGGCACTGCCACGCAGAAAGCGCCCTGCGACGGAGTGCACAGAATCAGAGTGGATTTCAAGAAGGACCATGATGTGGAGAATGTGTGGGCCACAGGAGGCCTCAGCGTCCTCACGTCAGTGCCAATCACTCCGCGGGTCGTCTGCTTCCTCTGTGCCAGCAGTGGCAATGTTGAGGTGAGCCGCAAGCTTTCTGTCTGTCTTTCCACTTGTCTCTGTGTCCTTCTCTTGCTTGCATCCAGAAACATGAGGGGAAAGAAGAGCTTATTTGTCTCAAAGTGAAGATTGACTGAAGTGGGGTACTCGTGTAATCTAACATGGTGGTAGAACCCTGCCGAGGACGCAGGTACTAGTTCTTCAGGCATCGCCGTATTATGACATCAAAGGCCACAGGCACTCAGAGAGCGCAAGGGCCGTGTTTTTAGAGCCATAGCAGCCTTCTACAGACAGGGTAGTGGCTGAGCAGTACCCATCTCACAGCCTTCTGAACCCATGTGTCCCACTCTACTACCCATTTACTGCCTTATTAGAGAGAAGCAGCACCTGGTGTTGAGAGTTGTCATCGGGCCTGAAAATCCAAGCCCGGTCCAACATCGCAGGAATTTAATGAGCCCAAACCCAACAATGACAGATGTTCTGTCCAGCCTGTTCCCTGGAAAATGCTATTCGTTTATGAGACGTCAGTGCACAAGTCAGGGGAAGGGGCTCATGCTTTGAATTCAACTGTGAGTAGGGGACTACTGGCTTCAGGATAATGATGTAAATGTTGCAGGTTTTAGGACTATAAAACATCCATGTCATGCATATCTTCAAGAGGATGTGGGGGCCAGGCTTTTCTTCATATTTGTGTGACTCCTTGGTCCAGCTGCCTACCCAAACCACCACATGCCATTTCAATTTAATTTCTTTCACCATGTTGTAATAACTCATTTTAATAAATATAATTACAGCGTAGCCTATATTATCTGTTAATTTTGGTCATTCATTGTGTCGTTTGTTGTATATTGTTCTGAAAATTGATGATTATTATTATTATTTATTTATTTTAATTCTACACATGATTAACACACTGCTTGCTTAGTACTCTTCTTAATCTCTATTGTTTTGTTGGTAAAATTAACATCACAGCGGGTATCGCCATTAGTAAGCCTCGTTTTAAAATGCCGTCTTTCGATTGGTTGGAACTGACTTTTTCGTGACCCCATTTTTTTTTTCTTGAAAGGTGTGATATGCCCTGAATACAAAATATAGAGCTACAATTGTATGTTATCTTAACAATGTTCTAGAAATCAATAATCCATGCCGTCCACACATTTGACTTCCTTCTTTTGTATTTTAAGTTCTTTATTTTTATTTTTTACATATTCTCATATTGTCATGTAAAAGGCATGCGTCCACTTTGGAGCGTTGCAGCATTGTCGTCCTGGTCAGTGGTGTAGCCTGCCATGCTAAAAACCCCTTCGCTGCCGTTGCTGGGTCCTGGCTGGGCCACAGAGCACACGTTTTGCTAACTTGGCTTGCAGTGGATATGTTGCGCTGTTCAGTTTCCACCAGCCCAACAGATCTGTCACGAACCATCACATTATTCTGTGTGGTGTATTTTGTCACCTCGTCATCACGTTCGTCACCCTCCAGCTCCTGTGACATTTTAACACTTCCCGTCAGGCTCGGGCTAAAATGAAGAACTGTAGCTAGTGCTCTCCATGCACTTACTTAAGCCTCACTGACCGAACCAACCACATGCGTTTCTGTCTTTAGTCAGTGTAGCGAAACAAGGAAAATCATGCAGTGAGAATGTTTGACCGATCCTCACTGATAAGGCTTTCTCTGATTTGGGGTTAAGTTTAGGGTTAGGTAGGAATTAGAACTATGTTTAGGCATTAAGGGTAACGTTAAAGGGTTAGGTTTAGGCATAAAGATTAGGTTAAGTTTTAGGGTTAGGGGTTCAGTAAGATTTTTTTTTTTATAGTATTAAATTGCCGGTCCTCACCTTGATATTAAAACCTGCTAGTGTGTGTTTGTGTGTATTCCTGACTGTCCCCCCTTCCCCCAGTTTGTCTTCTGTCAGGTGTGTTGCGAGCCCTTCCATCTCTTCTGCTTGGGGGAGACTGAGCGCCCCCTGGAGGAGCAGTGGGAGAACTGGTGTTGTCGCCGCTGCCGCTTCTGTCAGACCTGTGGACGCCAGCACCAGACAACTAAAGTAAGGCTTTTCTTTCGGAGCAGTCTGAGCTCGTAGCAACACATGCTGCAACGTATTGGTAGATTAGTAACTTCTGTGGCTGTGTTCTCAACTGCTTGTGGATAGAAACACACACAAAGTCAATGGCAAAGCAAAATGGGTTGGGTTTTTTTTAGTCTAAAAAATTTCCCAGGGTTATAGGATTGGGAGGGAATATACTACTACACCACTTGACCTTGTAGCACTGATGTAAATGTTCAAATGGCTATATCTAAAACGGATGACTTTTTGCTCCTGCTTTCTGATCTTGTTTTTCATCCTGATTCATAACGGTATGAGTCCAAAATTCCCTAATTTACACCGGAGTTATTGGCCTTTTTTAGATGGAGTGCACCAAATATTCTATAGGATGCTTTTTGGTATGTGTTCCAATATCAAGATGAAGGCCTTTTCATATGCGCAATGCTCCCCCCGTTCAATGTCTTCCACCAATAAAGAAGTTAAGGAATCATTTCCTTTGGAAGGACAGCATACTCAGAGATGCATAGGAATGAGGTTGCCAACTGGCTTCTGTCGACCTCTTTCTCTCCACAGCAACCGCTGCTTGAGTGTGACAAGTGCCGAAACAGCTATCACCCTGAGTGCCTCGGACCCAGCCATCCCACCAGACCCAGCAAGAAGAAACGAGTATGGGTACGCATCACGCCGTCTTCCTTCTCCCAGCAGTTGGGTTACGTGTTTGTTTGTATCGGCCTGTAAGCGTCCGGCCAACCATAAGGGTTAGTGCCGGACGCGGAGGTTGACGTCGGGTTGTGTTTAGGGTTAGTGTGTGTCTAGGGTTAGAGGGACAGTCGCTCTCAGTTGAAATCCTGTGTGTTGTACATCCACTGTGTTGTTTGACCGGCGTTGGCTGTGTATTTTGTCATTCGTTCTCTACTTCCTGTGTTCTTGTTGTGTCCAGATCTGCACCAAGTGTGTCCGCTGTAACAGTTGTGGGGCCACGAAACCCGGAAAGGCCTGGGACGCACAGTGGTCACATGACTTCTCCCTCTGTCACGACTGTGCCAAACTCTTTGCTAAAGGTGAGTTGTGATGAAACGCTGTGCTACCCAGAAGGCTGTGCTCTCATTGGCTACATCTGTTATTGAACACACCAAAAGTCAAAAGCGTTGAACCTCTTACCATCTTGGTCGTGTTCATTTGGGATTAGTGTGTTGAAATGTTTCGTGAGGTAGAACAACGCAGTTGACAGTTGGAGAAGTCCTAACAGTCCATTCTGGCTTTGGCTGGTTTTGTTGCATTGGGGGCCCAATGAACATGACATCTGACTGCTCCTTGGCAACTGTGAAATGGGGATGTGGGGTGCGTTGTCTTTTGCAGGTAACTTCTGCCCCCTTTGCGATAAATGCTACGATGACGACGACTATGAGAGCAAGATGATGCAGTGTGGCAGATGTGAACACTGGGTCCATGCCAGGTGTGAAAACCTCACTGGTGAGCAGGCATTCGTTTCACAACTCCGTACTCACTGGGGACTATACTGTCTGTTGGTTTGTCGACTGGTTTGGCCGCTCAGTGTTCACCGCTTCGGGGCTATTGCACTTGAATCTCTGAATCAAATCAATTTGAATGTGTTAATGTGTTAAGTGTGTTAATCAGTTCAGAGGCCGTTAGTTATGAACGCTTTATCATTGATTTCTTTTCTTAAACGGCTTTGCCGAGTCGAGTGTTTGGTTTCACGTGAAAAGTCGTCTCCCGTGTCTCCCTCGCGTTCCACCGCCAGACGATATGTACGAGCTGCTGTCCAGTCTCCCGGAGAGCGTGGCCTACACCTGCACCCTGTGCACCGTGCGTCAGCCGGCCGAGTGGAGGACGGCCCTGGAGAAGGAGCTTCAGGGCCCCGTGCGCCAGGTCCTCACCGCCCTCCTCAACTCCCGCACCTCCACACACCTGCTCCGCTACAGACAGGTGAGGATCGGATGTCCGTCCTCAGACCTTTATTATGTTTCCACTTTTAGGGCCCAGGGGGGTTTCGTTAAGGGAAACTCTGTGGCCTTGTTGTGTCGTAGAACACGACCCGGTCAGGGTCTAACAGCTGGTCAGCGGAGCCTGACCTCTGTCCGTCCCTCCCTTCCCTGCAGGCTGTGATGAAGCCGCCTGAGTTGAACCCCGAGACGGAGGAAAGTTTACCCTCACGCCGCTCCCCCGAGGGGCCAGACCCCCCTGTCCTGACCGAGGTCAAGCCTCCGAACGACTCCCCCCTTGACCTGGAGTCAGTGGAGAAGAAGATGGACGCCGGTCGGTACAAGTCTGTGGTGAGTCGATTAAAAAACAAGTTTGTGTTCTCTCTCAACCGCCCGCCCTCACGTTCAGCCAGCCACTCTTCCAAGGTTTGGGCATTTTCTGTTTGCCCCCCTACCCACCCGAGTGCCGTCAGACCCGGGGGGGAACTCCGCTTGGGAGCTCACACACAGTCCCCCGGCAGAGAGGGGGCAGTGTCACTCACTCTGCATTTCGTTTTCAGCTGGAGTTCAGTGACGACATGGTGAAGATCATCCAGACAGCCATGAACTCAGACGGAGGACAGCCAGAGAGCAGAAAGGCCAATAGCATGGTCAAGTCCTTCTTCATCCGGGTGAGGAGATTGACCTACCTCACAGGACTGCTACCATTCACCCTCACTACGGTTTTAGTTGGCTTCAGCTGCCCCATCAATATTTGTTGCCATTTTATTTTTTTAACTTATGGAAGGAAAGTGGTGAAAAGCTCTTGATCCATTCATAAGTTATATATTCTTTAAACACGGAACAAATTCCAAGATATCAGACTGCATCTTTAACTTGTCTTTATCCCCGGACTCTATTGCAGCAAATGGAGCGCGTGTTTCCCTGGTTCAAAGTCAAGGAGTCAAGGTTCTGGGAAACCCACAAGGTCTCCAGCAGGTGGGTGAATGGCGACATGTGTATCTATGGGACTAGTCAAGGCACTAGCAGATCGGTACACAAGCTGTCTGTCACATTAATCATTCATGTTGAAAATGATGTGGTGAATTATTGATGTTACAGTGGAGGATTTGATGAAGATGTGGCTTCTCATTTGACCCTGTTGTAAGGTTTCAAGCCCCCTTAGGGAAGGTTCCTGAAGTTATCTACCTTTTCAACACTGTTTCTGTGATGCATTAGGGTCCCTAGGGACCGAATAGCACTCATTGACCCGCTCCGAGCCTAGTCCATTTATTAGTTGGCTATCAGCTTTCCAGCGCTCATGCTTTCTGCGTCCTCCCTCTGCCACTGTGAGAAGGGGCCAGCTCCTGTGTCCTCTCTCACATACTCCGTTTTGATGGATCCTCTGCGGTCAGCCTGCGGTTTTTGCCTTGCCTCTCATTTCCCATTAGTTCATTTAAATATTTAAGAGAAGGGGTTGTTGTTTTGGCTTATTAAATTTGTAAACCCAATTAGTCGGTCAAGCTGAAAATAAACATTGAGGTTTAGAAATGGTTTTTGTTTTAATCTTTTATGCTCTGGAATATTGACTGAATGCTGTATTATTGACTGAATGCTGTAATATTAACTAAATGTGTGGGTGTGTGGGTGTGTGGGTGACAAACTAGTGCAGTCAGTGCAAAGTATTTTTAGCTAATGAGAAGAACATGTGTTAGACACTATCCAATAGTCTTACTGTCCTTGAATACACGTTTTCACTGTTGTAAATGAGCAGTTGGTGAAATCAGTTCAGTGGAATGCCTAGCTTCCACCAGGGCCTGAGTACAGCTGTCTGTCTTGACAGCGGTGGACTCCTCCCCAACGCCGTGCTGCCCCCCTCCCTGGACCACAACTACGCCCAGTGGCAGAAGCGTGAGGAGATCGCCCGTGCCGAACAGCCCCTGCTCATGAAGAAAATCATCCCAGCCCCTCGGCCCAAGATCCCAGGAGAGCCTGACTCCCCCACCTCCCTCCCCCCACCACCGCCTCTGCTTCCTCCACCACCGCCTCTGCTTCCTCCACCTTCGCCTCTGCTTCATGGTGAGTGTTGGTCAATGCATCCCAAGGGTAGCGCCCAGGAAGAAAAGTAGCAATACTTTTTTAAAATGTTTATTTTTATTTTACTGCTACCGTTTGAATTGCTGGGTGCGACCACGCCGTGTTTTTTGCGTCTCTCTTTCCGCCAGACCTGAGCCGCGAGGACAGCCCTGAGCTGCTCCCGCCCCCCGGCGTCAACGACAACCGCCAGTGTGTGCTGTGTCTCAAGTACGGTGACGAGAACACCAACGTAAGTCCGGCGTTTTGCTGAGCACCAAGTTGGCCGCGGTTCGTCCCGCAATCACGGCGCGTTGCCGAAGCCTCACCCGTGCCCTCTAAGGCGCCTGCGTGTCTCTGTGTGTGTGTGTTTGTGCGTGTCTCTGTGTGTGTGTGCGTGTCTCTGTGTGTGTGCGCATGTCTGGTTTCAGGAGGGTGGGCGGCTGCTGTACATCGGCCAGAACGACTGGACTCATGTGAACTGCGCCCTGTGGTCGGCAGAGGTGTTTGAAGATGACGACGGCTCCCTGAAAAACGTCCACATGGCCGTGATCCGAGGCAAACAGTTGGTGAGGCTTGGACGACAGACGTCAAAATGGGGTTTCGGGAATCCGATGCTGATCGGTGTGCCTAATAAAAGCGGCCACGGAGCGCGTGTTCGCAACTGAATCAGTTTTGTACTTGCAAGTGCATGTTGCCGTTTTAGTTCCATCGTGTGAATGGTTTGGGCATCGACGTGCCGTCTTTGATAGTACGTTGGAATTATTGTCATGCTACTGGTTTGGTTGAAAATCTGTCCTTGTCCTAATGGTGACGTCCTGCTCGTTTGGCAGCGCTGTGAGAACTGTCAGCGTCTGGGGGCCACGGTGGGCTGCTGCCTGACCTCTTGCACAAGCAACTACCACTTCATGTGCGCCCGGCAGAGGCACTGTGTCTTCCTGGAGGACAAGAAGGTCTACTGCCAACGCCACCGAGACCTCATCAAAGGGGAGGTGAGACTCAGAGGGGAACTCTCATCGTCTCAGGCCCACCTACCTTATAACCACTTGACTAATCTACCTGCGGTTTCGCAAACCGCCTAGCGTGTAGGAAATGGGACGCGTCAAGGTGGAAACGGACACGATGTGTACATTCAATTACTCTGTTAGCAATGACACGTGACCTCCAGATGTCGTACTGTGGTGGGCCAAACGGAGGTCACAGAGGACCAGTGGTGGAGCTGTAGGGTTGAAGTGCTGAATTCCTTCCCCCAGGTGGTGTCTGAGTCTGGCTTTGAGGTGTCCAGGAGGGTCCTTGTGGACCTGGAGGGGATCAGCCTACGGAGGAAGTTTTTGACCGGCCTTGAGCCCGACAACATCCACATGATGATAGGTGTTTATGTTTATCGTCTCTATGGGTTCCACACACTGACCCTTTGTAAGCAAGACACATATAGACTTTGGCCCAAATGGTACCATACTCCTTATTTTAGCGCATGACGTTTCTTGGCCATCCCTATGCTTCATTTTGCTAATACAATGGAGAAAGATGGTGGACAGTTTCTGCTGAGAGAGTAGTGGGCCAGATTTGAACCCATGCCTCAACAGTACATTTGCCCATAAGGCAGTGACCAGAGCGCTGGATCACCTTAAGTCACTAGTGCATTATTTTTAACCAGTGTCCAGTTGGTTGTTCAGCCGTTACCCAGTTGAACTTTGACCGATTTTCAAGATTTGAACTGGGTTCATTTTTTGTGCTAGTTAAGGTAGTCCAATTTCTGAAATAGCCAGGCACAGCGTTGTTTTTTTAGCCCCTCAGATTCTCACAATCCCCTTTTCATATCAGGTGACCACACGAAGGGTTGCAACCCCTAGTTTGAGAAACAATGTATGATGGATTTTAACTATTTCTTTTCTTTCGCAGGCTCAATGACTATCGACTGCCTTGGAATACTGACCGAGCTCTCGGATTGCAAGCACAAACTCTTCCCCATCGGCTACCAGTAAGAACACAGCGCACCCGCCTCAGGCGAAGGATTTAATGTAATGTGACTTAAGACAGATTTGAAAGATTCTTTTATCGATTTACTTTTTCAACACAGGTGTTCAAGGGTTTACTGGAGCACACTAGATGCCCGCAAGCGCTGTGTCTACACCTGCAGGATCCTGGTGTGTCGCCCCACTGGGGTAGAACCAGACATGAAGAGCGCTCTCCCAGAGGAGAACCGTACCATCTCCCACAGTCCTCCTCCCTCCTCAGGTGTGTGGTCCAGACCACAGCATCGATGCATTACTTATTGTTCAGATTTGGTCAAGTATTTACCTGCTGTAGATTGTTAAATAATGATGTTGTTGGGAATTGATTTTCACCGGCAGATAAAGCCCTGTCCCCGGTGTTGGATCCGTTTGACTCCCCGACACCTTCGGACCGTCTGTCCCTGCTTCCCTCCAGTCCCAAGCCTCCTAAGGTGTACACGAGGAACCGGCACCCCAGCTACCCTCCGTGCCAGCGCTCCCCTGGCTCCAGACCACTTCCATCTCCAGGTACCCTCCCGGCCCCATTTTCCTCAGACTGTGATTTTGGGCTCTAATCGACACGTGGAGACATACGTTGACATTTCTTTGTGTATTTCTGCAGGCGGCTCCTCCCAGTCCTCCCATGAGGTAGTGACCGTGGGGGACCCCCTTCTGAACTCTGGCCTGAGGAGCATTGGCTCGCGGCGCCACAGCACCTCCTCTATCTCTCCCCAGCCCCGTCCGAAGGTAGTCTCGTCTCCACAGGCCGGGTCAGCAGCCGCCATGAACCAACAGGCCCTGCTCTCTTCCACCACCCCAACACCGCCCCTCTCCTCTGCCTCTAGAGATCTGGGCCTGAGGGACACTGAGCAAGGAAGGCCCCCTGCCAGTGTTCGAACCCCGAGCCGCTGGACTAGCTCTCTCAGCCCTCAGCACAGCAGACACCACCACAGTATCTCTGAGAAGAAGATGGATGGTGGTAAAGAAGGAACGCCTGGGAAGCAGGCGGTGGGCGAGAACTCCAAACTTGCCCCAATGTCCCCGGGGATGGCAGGAGCGAGTCAGTCCTCCCCACAGCCAGGTACCGCTGTCTTGACCGGACACCAGAGGGGCAGCGGCTCCCAGTTGGAGAAGGGGAAACAGGCTGCGAAGGACCCTGACCTTTCAGCTGGCATCACCCTCCTGTCCCGGCACCGTGTCACCACCACCCTGTCCAAGGATAGGACTAATAGCAGCACAGCCAAGGAGGGCAGCGTGGCCTCTGTGCCGGTCTTTAAAGACGCTGGGAAATCGGGGTCTCCCCAGCCCCCGTTCCTCAAAAGTAGCGGGAGGAAGTCCCAAGACTACCCGTCCGGGCCAGTTCCCGCTGCTGCCATGAAGCCCCTGTGGTCTTCGGGGGCCTCCGCCGAGGAGGACATAATTAAACGGGGCTCCCAAGCCACCCCAGCAGTCCCCTCCAGTCATACTGCCCCCGCTACCAAAGACAAGCACTCCAAAGTCCGTAACATTAGTAGCCGAGAGGCTTCTAAAGATAGGGAGAAGACTCCCCACAACAGTAGCAAACATCCCACGCTCAACAGTAACAACTCTAAAGGCACTGGTGGAACCACTCACTGTCAAACCCCAACCACTCAGAATAGCAACAGCAAGTCTGTCACTACTGGCAACAGCACCAAAGCCTCTGGCAAAGTGGACGGGGAAAAGCTGGACAATCAAGGAAGAGAGAGATCCTCAAAGAACAACGAGCCGTTTTCCAGTCCTGAGAAGACAAACCGCTCAAGCTTGGAGGCCATCCAGCAGCCCAGGTTAGTCTCTGAGAGAAGCCTAAGAGCTTCGCAGGTTCAAGCAAGAGCGACAGCCAGCGAAGCCGCTGCTGCCAGAGACAAAAAGCAGGCTACAGTCAAGGCGGCCCTGGCGCCGCTGAAGACCGACCCCAACGGGACCACCGCTGTAGGCACCTCCTCAGACTCCAACACCACCACTTCCGTCTGTCCAGCCGGCAAGGGGAGACCCCCCCACTGCAGGTCCTCCCGCTCGGCACTGTTTTCCTCCCCATCAGCCAGCTCGGAGAGCTCCGGGTCGGATAGCCCTCCACCGCACCCGGAGGGCCGCGAGGAGGAGCGCCTGCCCCCTCGCTGCGGAGAGGATGAGGGGACTAGCGACAGGGACGACCACGCCCTACTGGAGGACGAGGGACGAGACGGGGACAAACAGCACGAGGACGACAGCGACGGCTCGGGCTCGGCCAAGCGGCGCTACCCAAGGCGCAGCGCCAGGGCACGTTCTAACATGTTCTTCGGGCTGACGCCATTCTATGGGGTGCGCTCCTACGGAGAGGAGGACATCCCCTTCTACAGCAGCAGCGGAGACGGGCCCAGCAAGAGACGGGCCGGGGGAAGCAGGCGCTCTGCCGAAGGCCAGGTGGACGGCGCGGATGACATGAGTACCTCCTCCTCTGGGGACAGTGGAGCAGAAGAGGACGGCAGGAACAACCAGTGCTCTGATAAAGATCCATATTATTACAACTTCACCCGGACCGTCATCAACCCTGGCCCCGGACTGCCCTCCATAGAGGGGATCGACCAGTGCCTGGGGAGGGGCTCCCAGCTCCAGCGCTTCCTGAAAGACAAGGCAGACGAGGAGGAGGGGGTTGTCGACATTGAAGGGGTTCCCTCTCTAAGCCTCCTAGGGCACCAGCGTATCGGCCAACTGGACGGCGTTGACGACAGCTCAGAGAGCGATGCCAGCGCGAGCACCACGAGCACCGCCGCGGCCGCCGCAGCTTCCTCCTCCCACAAGAGCGCAGGGAAGAGGAAGGGCAGGGAGAGGCACGTGGAGAAGCTGGAGCATGACTCTGGGAAGGAGGGGGACAACGGCAGCAGTGGGGGTGGTGGGAGTGGCGCTACCGGCGGTAACAGCCGAGATGGCAGGAAGAGCCAGAAGGACAACTCCCTCCCTCTGGTCGGGGTGAAGTCATCCCAGGGGCCCGATCCCCTGGAAGCCCAGCTGTCTCTCAGCACTGACCTGCTGAAGTCGGACTCGGACAACAACAACAGCGACGACTGCGGCAACATCCTTCCCTCTGACATCATGGAGTTTGTCCTCAACACGCCCTCTATGCAGGCCCTGGGGCAACAGCCTGAGACCGCCTCCTCAGAGCTCCTCTCTCTGGACGAGGGCTATGGGGTGGATGTGAACCGCCGCAAAGACATCCTCTTTGAGGACTTCCCCCAGCCGCTACCCAGCGCTGAACCCGTGGAGAGCGGGGTAAGCACTTCCATCTCTGTGGAAGAGCCCTACGGCCTACCCCTGGAGTTGCCCTCTGACCTCTCCGTCCTGACCACGCGCAGCCCTACAGTCAACAACCAGAACCACGCCGGGCTTATCTCGGAGGGCTCGGAGCGCAGCATGCTGTCAATGGCAGCCTCGGAAGAGACTGTCACAGAGAAAGGAGGGGAGCGCAAGCAGCAGAGGGGCAGGGCCAGCGTGCCCCCGGAGACCCAGCAGGAAGGATCGGGCGGGAACCAAGAATCACAAGGGAGAGAAGGTCACATGACTCCGGAGCAGTTTGAACGCATCACCAGTCCTGCCATGGGCCAGGTGGTAGAAACAGGTAACCAGGATATGGCCAGGAGCTCAGGGACCCCCGGTCTGCCCAGCTCCCCCACCCTGCCTCTCCAGGGACAGACGTACATACCTGCTGCAGCTTCAGCCAGCCCCGGACCCTCGCAGATGGCCAGCACGACTGTCCAGACCACCTCTCATTTAAAACCAGGCCCTGATAAACTCATAGTGGTCAACCAGCATCTGCAGCCCCTTTATGTCCTACAGACTCTTTCCAACGGTGTCACTCAGAAGATCCAGATTGCCCCGTCGGTCAGCACTACAGGACTCACCCCCGGCATCACTACCTCCCAGACAATCTTTCCAGCTGGGGGAAAAGTTTTGGGCACTATGCCCCATCACCCTCAGATACATGCCTTCACCAGCACCACTCAGACTGGCTTCCAGTCCGGCATTCCCAGCACCACCTCCGGCCTCCTGATCGGGGTGCCCTCCCATGAGCCCCAGATCCTGGTGACGGAGGCTGGACGGAGGCACGACCTGGCCCCCAATGTGACCATTGTGTCAAGCACGTCCTCCATCTCGACTTCGTCGGCGGTCCCCGCTTCTGGACACGGCAAAAAGCGACCCATCTCCCGTCTTCAGCCGCGGAAGACCAAGAAACTGGCCCGCTCCAGGAGCCAGCCCACCTTGGCCCCGTCTGAAGTGGGAACCAACATGACTCTGATCAACCTGTCCTCGCCCCAGATGTCTCAGTCTGGACTGGTCGAGCTTGGCACCCTGACCACAGCGGCCACCACGTCTCACCGTAAAGTCCCTAACATAATCAAGAGACCCAAACAAGGAGTCATGTACTTTGAGCCCACCACGCTACTGCAGAAGAGATTGCCGGTCCCCAGCGGGCAGCCTGGCATTCTCAGCCATGAATCCGCCCACCTGCTGCCCTGCACCGTCTCAGGGCTCAACACCAACCAGTCAGCAGTGCTGAACGTGGTGTCCATGGCTCCGCCCAGTCGGCCTGGGGGCCTTATTGCTCAAGGCTCCGTCTCCCTTGGCAACCCCATGCTTAGTTCCGCTGAGATCACAGGACCCATCAGCAGCCTTCTCTTCAAGGCCGGTCCGCACAACCTGAGCCTTCCAGACCAACAGATGGTCCTCCACCCGGGAGCCCCTCTGATGTCTCAGCTGGCTGGCCCCGTTCAGACCTCCATCGCCAGCAGCATTTGCGTGCTTCCCTCCCATCAGACCATCAGCATGTCCGTCAGCCAACCAGTGGACCCAGAGGGCGGCGCTTTCCAACTGCAGCAGAGTCCAGTTGGCCGCATGTCGACAGACAAGGCCGCGCCCCTCGAGGCCAGCCCAAACGCCCCCAGGCCACCAGTGGCTCTGGCCCCCAGCGCAGTCCCACAGGACTCTGGTAGTGGACCGCTTGTTGGGGTGCTGACCCAGAGCTCCCACTCTCAAAGCTCACGGACCGTGCCTATATCCAGGTCCTCCTCGGAGCAGTCTGCTGCAGCATCATCATCCTCTGCCGGCGTGGGGAAAGGCAAGCAGAAGGTGAAGCGGAGTAGGCAGAGTCCGGATAAGGCCAGTGGAAAGAAGCACAAGGGCTGGCAGACAGAGCAGAGGGACCAGGGCACCTCCACTCCTGGGTAAGACTCTCGCATAACAGAGCAAATACATTAATGAAATCCTTACCTGCTGTGCAGGCCCGTCTGATTTCCTGCAGATTGTTTGGACTGAATGTTGTGACACCTAGTGTCTCGGTGTGAAATGTAATGGACCGCTTAGACCGCTTAGACTCTAGCTGGTCACCCAACCTTTGGTATCATCCCTTCCTTACTGAGTACACCAAGTAATTTTGAAGACTCACCAAACGTAGACGTTTATACTATTAATATCTGACATTCAATCTAGAGCTGTTCATAAAATGCAGCATATCTGATGGGGCATGTATATTTTCATGGCGCTGTGTGAGGATTTAAATTGGAATGTGTTCCCGGATGACCATTTCACTATGATTCCATGTTTGAATGTTCTCTGCCACTACAGGTCTAGAGAGCCAGTCTCCCCTGAACCCATGGATACAGGCAAGTCCAGTGACAGGAGCACCAACAAGAGGTGAGTAATGCAGGCTGGTCACCCAAATTTTGCACACGGTTGATTTGTCAGTGCACGAACAGCAAAAAATTTCAAAACGTATATTTTAATTTCAGTGTTTGCTCTGCCAGATCTTCCGAACCTCCCGCACTAACAAGTAAAACCGGCGAGTTCACTGAGGAGAAATATAAGACCAACCCCGGGTCTCTGGTGGTGGCCAACCCCGACCAGGAGGCTAGCCACTGGGAGTCCTCGCTGGACAGCAAACCCAAGAAAGGACTCATCTTTGAAATTTGCAGCGATGACGGCTTCCAGATCCGCTGTGAGAGTATTGAAGGTGTCCTTACGATCCTGACCGTATGCTCTTATGTGTTTCCATGTTGTACATTACATTACGACATTACACGTAGACGCCAGATGTTGACTGTTGAGTGTGTAACAGTCAAGCGCTCTCATTTTAAAATCATTCTACAGATTAAGTTAACTCAGTGTTACTAATACAGAGGTTCAAATTAACTTACCCGTCTTTTCTTCTTCGTCCTACTTAGAGGCCTGGAAGTCCCTCACCGATAAAGTCCAGGAGGCCCGCTCCAATGCCAGACTCAAAGAGCTCTCATTTGAAGGTAAGAAACTGAAAATATTAGTTGCCTTCTAATTATATTCCATTTCGTGCGTACAGATCCAACCACATTTCAAGGCTCAAAATAAACAGTGACCCCACATGAGTCCTGTCTCTACTTCACGCTTTTCTTTTTTTCACCTTCTCTCGTTCAGGAGTGAACGGCCTCCGGATGCTCGGTGTCCTCCATGACGCTGTGGTGTACCTCCTGGAGCAGCTGTGTGGTTCCAGACACTGTCGCAACTACCGCTTCCGCTTCCACAAACCAGAGGAGGCGGAGGAGCCCCCGATCAACCCCCACGGCTCGGCCCGTGCCGAGCTCCACCACAGGTATTGGCCAGACTACTACTACTGCTTTTACTTAATGAAACCTATTTGGAAGAACTGTCTCATTAGAAATAGTGTACCTTATTTTATAAAAATCTTGAAACACTAGGCAGTTACATTGTATAGGCAGACATTGCCTCATAGCATTAGCTTTCTGCAGTGATTAAGGAGTCACTTTACCTCTGTCTCTGTCATTTCTGACCTGTGTCGCAAGTGTTAAAACGTTTAAGTTATTTTGCATAGAGTATGACATTTTGCATGTCATACTGTTTTTCATGGGAATAAAACCCAAAACCCTGGCATTGTAAGGACAAGATCCATTTGTACAATTTCTCTCATTCACTTCTGCTTGTATATGTCCAAACTCAACAAACATGACATTCAGTAGCAAGCTGATACCTAAAGTACTAGCATTCATATATTTTAATGACCACAACACGCCCAATCTGTTTAAGGTTAAGAGATTGGTAACAGATTGGTCTGGGGGTGTACCTTTGTAAAGGTTCGCCCCCAGACCAATCTATTTTTAAGGTACGCCCCCACACCAATGTTTGTTAAGGTACGCCCCCACACCAATCTGTTGATTAAGATACCTCCCACACCAATCATAAAAAGGTGCATGTTACTTTACATACTTTACTATTTTTGGAATTAAATTCATTTCACTTCATGTAATTAATTATGGATAATATTTTATGTCTGAAAGATACTGTAAAGTTACATGAACTGTGGTTTTGGGGCTGATATTAGCTGATTACTGGGAAATGTCTTTCCTATGGTTAAGAGTCTGGAGTCACCATCTGGGATCCTTTCCGATGGTTAAGAGTTTGGACGGTTGAGTTGTATTTGCTTTCGTCATCTGACCTGTGTGTCTTCTCCATCTGTTTGCCTCTGCAGGAGGTCTGTGTTTGACATGTTCAACTTCCTGGCCTCCAAGCACCGCCAGCCTCCTGAGTACAACCCCCACGAGGAGGACGAGGAGGAGGTGCGCCTCAAGTCAGCTCGGTGAGTCACTCCATTTTGTTTTCATGCTTCTTGTTTTCATTGTATTTTTACTTCCAAAACTCAGGAGTACTATGTAGTTTTCCACATGTTATAAATACAGTTTACTTCAGTCTTGACAATAGCCTTTCTACCTGGTTCTGTGTGCTCACAGTGGCTGTGTAATGTATTTCCTTCAGTCTTGTTCTAACACATACCACTGTTTTGTTTCAGCCGCGCCACCAGCATGGACCTGCCCATGGCTATGAGGTTCCGCCACCTGATAAGAACATCCAAGGAGGCCGTGGGGGTCTACAGGTGAGGAAAAATATATGCCCACGTGTTGTTCAAGTAACACAAATACAAAAGGAATTTGTCAAGACAATGTGCAGTGGTCTTTGTTGGGTTTAACTGTGAAGCCCTATGATAAACCGGTCAGTCACTGATCCAGTGCGTCTTCCCCTCACAGGTCAGCCATACACGGCCGAGGTCTGTTCTGCAAGAGGAACATTGATGGGGGTGAGATGGTTATCGAGTACTCCGGCAACGTCATTCGTTCGGTCCTCACCGACAAGCGGGAGAAATACTACGATAGCAAGGTAAGGGCAGGAGAGTCCGCGCCTCGGTGTACAGTCTGCTCTGCTCACTTATTGTCTGAACAGGGCTACTAACGTTCAGTGGGCGACTGATGTGGAACTTGGCCGATAGAAATGCAATTTTTGTAGGGAGGCCCCTGAATGGTGCAGCTGTAAAGTCACTGCCATACACTTCGCTGCGTCATTGCGAGACCGGGACTTAAATCTTGCTTGCGGATTAGCACAGGGGTCTTGCAGGGGGCGGTGCAGTTGGCCTGCACCATCCGGGTTTGGTGGGAGTTAGGAACCAAATACAGTTGCCTTGTCTCGTCGCACTCTCAAAACTCCTTTGGCGATGCCTTGGGGGCCTGTGAGCTCAACAGAGGGAGAGGGCCAGA
Source organism: Esox masquinongy (assembly GCA_016801175.1). NCBI lineage: Eukaryota > Metazoa > Chordata > Actinopteri > Esociformes > Esocidae > Esox > Esox masquinongy. The sequence goes on from JACXGI010007518.1 coordinate 26,713, forward strand.
GAGTGCACAGAAGGATTCCACTCTTGACCTCCCATTGAGTGAGCAGCGTTATAAGAACCCCTACGGTATCTGATGTGCTTCAGAAAACATACCGATTTTGACTGTCCTTAGTCTGCTGGGCTTTGCTGCAATAAATCAGGGCCTTAATCATGGATTGTATAACACAGAATTGGGCAGAAAAATGGAGTAAAAAAATACACGATTTAATGAATAGAACAGACTTCATTCTGTATTCCGCTTATCAGAGAGGGAGGTTTGTTCTATATAATGTCTGAAAGTTATGATGTTGTGCATTGCTGAAAGCTAAATTACTCCTTAATTTTATTTCTCAACACCACCCTATGGTCCAGTGTTTTTGTTCTATGATATTGGTTATGTTCACTCACTCTCCTCTCCATGTCCCTCTCTGTGAAGGGCGTTGGCTGTTACATGTTCCGCATCGACGACTACCAAGTGGTGGACGCCACCGTGCACGGCAATGCTGCCCGCTTCATTAACCACTCTTGCGAGCCCAACTGCTACTCGCGTGTCATCAGTGTGGAAGGCCAGAAGCATATCGTCATCTTCGCCATGCGCAAGATCTACCGCGGCGAGGAGCTCACCTACGACTACAAGTTCCCCATCGAGGAGCCGGGCAATAAGCTTCCGTGCAATTGCGGAGCCAAGAAATGCCGCAAATTCCTAAACTAGACGCCGCACTGTCATGTGGTGTGTGGTTCTTCTAGCACTGTGGCGAAGCAGGGACCACCATGCACTGCCTAGTTTAAGACCATAGTGACGCTTCCAGTACTTTCCTCTCTGGTTTTCGGCAGGCAGAGGGAGAGATACAGGCTGAGGTATAAATGAGCAGGTCTCTGTTTTTGGAAGGGAAATTTCTGAAAGAGAACACGTTGTTATTGTGCCTCTTCAGTTCTTTAGTTTTCTTTTGAATCGGATGGATTTAGACCATTAGAAGTGAAAGGAAATGGTAACTGTCTAAAGGGGGGGAAGTTTCATTCTGGATTTTAATATCACCTCACCTTATTTTTCTAGAGTTGATATCTGAGGTCTGTGAGCATAGAATCCATTCATTATGTTCAGAGAAAAAGAAAATAATTGCCACCTGGTTAGAGTTCCATTTTACACACCAAAGTGCAATTTGGGGAAGGGAAGTTTCTCCGCATTTTAGACGAAAGAATGAGGACGTAATATAATTGATTAGAGGACACTTTTCTCTTGGCCTCATTTGTTAATACACATCTCCCGGTTGGAATGTGCATTGTTTGCAGCGTTCAGAGTAGCCAAGACAAGTGAGGGCTAGGCAACCGCTCCTGGACTGCCACAAGTGTTTCAGAAATGTTTTCCAGAAATGTTTTCCAACTAGGATACCACACCTGACCAGCTAATCGATCAGTAAAGGAATTGTTTAAATTCCCCCTCCCGAAAAATGTGACGGTCAGTTTTAACAACAAAGATTGATGGCCTGCGACACTCTAGGACTATGGTTGCCTAGGCCTAACATAATGCTTTGCTTGGACTGCTTTGGATTTTTTTTAAACTTTTCGCTGTGTGTTTGAAGCCACTGTAAATAGTTCTTATGCCTGTCCAGAGCAACACGTTGCAGGATGTTAGGAAGTGAAGCACTAGAGGGAGCCGACGTCAAAGTGATAGAAGGAAAGAAGCCCGTAGATTCTTTTCCTGTGTTGTCATTGGTAACGAGTGTACTTCTACTGAGTCGTTGTCGGACAAAGTATTGGTTGGTGGTCGTTGGATAAAGTCCTGGCCGTGACTAGCAAGCTCGGCTGAGATTCTGGTGGACTGACAGCTGTGGGACGAGATCTTTTTTTATTCGTTTTTTTTGCTAGGTTAATATTGTTGGTTTTGTATTGGAAAATGACAAAGGCAGAGCCTTCGATTTATAACACAGGTATGTGGAATGTTATGTCTTTGGAAATGTTGGTTAGAACAGAGTCTGGAATTGGGCTACAGCAATGAGAACCAAACTTCATCCCCTGAATCAGATTTTCCCTGATCCCATTTTAAGACTGAGATTGTTCCTATTTTAGTGTATTTCATTGCATTGAAATGTTTTTTTTTTTAACTGAGTAATTTGAAGTCTTGTCACCCTCTCTTTTGCTTCAGGCAAAGAAATATCATGCTTGCTTTGAAAAAATGTATATAATATGTATATTTTTCTATACAAACGACTAAAAAGCACTCACTAGTGAATAGCACTTAATGATGGTATTTATATTTTTTAAAAATCGTATTTATTTTATTGCCATTTTTGTAGGAAATAGAGGTTTACAAACACTAATGCTTGGTCTCTACATTTTATTCGAGCTGCCTTTTTAAAGCCAATTTTTTTTTTCTGTCATTTTATTTGTAGCCTGAATGTTTCTTTTCAATTCCAAAGACTGAAGCTTTCGTTATTGCTTCCCGCCAAGCACCAGTCCACCAGTAGCTCTGTTCGCCAATCTGAGTCAATCAAGGACATTTCCAATGACGGTTAACAGCATGCTGTTGTTATTATATGCACTTGAGGGTTGCTGATCTTTTAGAATAGCTGTCTTCTATCTCCTTTTTCCAGCCTTAATTCCACGTCGCGCAATCCCTAGGCCGGTCATTGAGATCTGGTTGTCTCGGCAAACGTCATTTGTTCGCGTTCAGCTTTTTTCGGTGTGTTGCGTTTTTACATGTTTCACTTTCTCCCTTCCGTGACTGAAGTTAGCTGTGACATGGTTAACCCTTATAGCCAAATCAGTGCTCCAATAGGCCCCATACATTTTCCCCACTGGGTTCTTCTGTCAGAAGGTGGTGCCTTTATTGATATTGTCAACGTTTATCTTTTCTTTTTTTTTCTTTTTTTTTTTTACTTGACTCCCTTGTGAAGTTCAGCATTTGTTTTAGAGCAAGGGTAGACAACTAGCCTCATCAGTGGAGGGCTTTTTTTTTTTTTTTAGCAGACAGAGAATCGAGGAGCCAGATGTCATTATTTAAAAAAATGGTACTCTGCAAATTGAGCACAACCAAGCCCAAAAAGAGATTGAATTAGAAAATGACAGTGGTTCCATACCTTGATTACATTGAGATACAATCTTGTTTCTGATTTTATTATTGGGAAACGTTCAACAATGTATTTTTTAAAAAAAAACCAAATAACAAACACCTTTGCAGCCAAAAACAAAACTTGTTTTAAAGTATTTAAATGAGACATAGGCCTACACATGAAAAGCTTTTTAGAACCTCCGTCAAAGCTGATAAATATAGGAAAGAGGAAAAGAAGTTAAGTCTCTGGTGAGTTCTTCAACTTCCTGCTTGATCTGTCTTTGCCTTTGTTGTAACTGAGCATGCTTCATTTAGAGAACTCTGTCTAGTAGAGAATGACTACATCATTTTGCAGGAAGTGGATAGGTTGATGACAGGCATGTGTTTCCTTGCATACCTCGAACGAAGCTGACTAAATTGCTGCTTTGTGCATCTTTGGCTCACGTTGTCCTATAAGCGAGCCACTTCAGGCCAGTGACTTTATTTGTCCCGTTTCTTGTTTTATTGGTTTTTGTATATCCGTTATGCCTTGTACTCTGTAGACTTTATATCTTGTAAGGCCATCGCAGAATCTTTCCAACCCTGACCCTGCCCAGGCTGTTGGGTGGACCCTTAACGTTACCAACACATTTCACTGTGACAGAGGCACTGATTTAACGTAGGAAACAACTCTGTTCTCCAGAAACACCCGGTGGTTTCCTATGTTTAAAAACCACAAGCACAGATACTGTTTGTAAACTCCCTCGGGAACTGTGTCCCCCAGCAAAGTGTTGTTCTTCTGCTTGCCCCCACCCCCTCCCCCCCAAGTGTGTTTGGGACTGAAGGTTGGCACGGGAGGACACAGGGACCGCCTTAGAGGCCGACCAACCACACCCTCCAAAACCACATGGCAGCCTGGGCTTCGCCAGCTCATTCAGGGATACAGTTTTGGTTCAGCTTTCTGTCGTTCCACAGCCCTGACTAACCTTGGGGTGAGCGGCACAGAGTCACGCCGAATTCTGCTGCTAGGTCTTTAATGAATGTAGAAACAAAAAACGAGTTTCTGGTATCGATCACGTTTTTGTTTTTGAGTTATGAAAACCACGAAAAGACAGGGAAGGTGACCTCATAGGACAGTTGTTCATTTTCATTACGGAGGGCAAAAGAGTGTCGAAGGAATGCATTTTAATAACGTCAAACGGTCACACTGAATAACCTGACAAACTTCAATGATAACATCGGTAATCCTTTTACTAATCCCTAAGGGCTCCTCTACAGATCCATGGTAGTAAAGCTTCAGATGTTTCAATACTTTGGTGAATTACAGCAACTCAATAGTCAAGCATTTTAAATGGCAGGTAGACTCCGTTGTTGCTTGGATTTCATTGTACCATGCCACAGCAGTGGCCCTTCACATGTAATTATACTATATATACATAACATATACCGAAACAACATAAATAGTGACATGTACTTCAGTATCTATACAATATACGGAATGGACTGACAAACTTAGTTACAGTAGCAAACAGCAGATCTATAATGGTGAATAGCAATGTTCAATGTTCAACTCTATAATGGTTTTGTGTTACAGTATCAATTTAAAATAACTAACGTACATCATTTTTGTATATTGATATTCAGTACCAGTTTTTCTGTGCCTGTGTACGTTCCTTTGGCAGGAGCGTTGCAGTTTTTTTTTCTGGGCAAAAAGAAAAGGTATTTATGTAATGAGAAAAGTAAATGTAAAACGTGGTTGTGAACTTCTTGAGGTCAGCCATTTTGTTTTGTGTTTGATTGTCCTAGTGAATGTTTTCGTTTTTATTCTTTGTAAATTTTTAACAGGGATTTTAGACTGCTTACTTGATGTGGTATAATTGTTTTGAGTTTGTGGAGAACAGGAAAAAAATGAATCCCACCAAAATGTTATTTTACTCTTTACTCCCACCTCTCCCTTACCACCTATTCTCATCAGAAGCTTTGGTTGTACTTATCATGTACTGTTTCATAGAAAGTAATAATGATGATGAAAATACGTTTTATTTATTTATTTGTGTATCGGAACATCCTTGAATTTATTTACAGGTCAAGGTCATTACCTGATTTGAGAGAAGTTGGAGAAAAAAAATACATAACTGTATTTGTAATTTTATAATTGTTCCTTGTGTATAGAACTTGTCAGCCTCACATGGGATGTGAAATCAAGGGGAGTGGGCTGTAGGACTTGGAAAAGGTTAAATGGTTCTCTTTGTCTTACAAACAAATCTTCCTCAACTCTCCTTGAAAATGATAATATTTTTCCCTATTTGTCGCTCATCAGTGTTCTCTCATGTATCACAGAAATGAAGGAAAGTTAAACCACAATAGTAAACCACAAACTACTTAAGGTTGAATGTATAATTAGGAAATAAAATTGTACATAACTGTAAAAAGAAAAGTTTCTAATCATGTTTATTTTCTATGCACTTTTTTTATTTAAGTGATAGTTTAAATAATAAACATGTCTCGTTTACTCTTCAGACTCTGTCTCCTTTTCTTTTTTAAACTGTCAGCCCGGTGTGTTTAGTAGTCCTTAGATTGGTGACAGCAGTAAACTTTCTGGCTAGGAATGTCTGCTAAATAACTACAGTGTGAAATGTGAATAACATTCAGAGCTGTGTGTATGTTTGCTGAAAGCAAAGCACAGATTTAGTTTCTTTCAGACATTATTCCAATCTGAACTGTAGGGCCCGAACAGTAAAAGGGGAGCAAAACAACATTAAATGGAGCAGGCTGCTTGCGGAGCTACTGACCTGCAACTTAGATTCCTCATCCCAATTGGTTGACTAATGACATTGAAGTTAAGTTGACCTATTAGGTCAGAATTATCCAGGAATACTGCACCTAAAAATGCAACACCTGTTGCTGTGGCATATTTATTTTTTAATTAACAAGTTTATTTAGCAGGGCCCAAATTGTGATTGTCTAACAGGCGAATTGAAACAATGACTGACTTTGCTCCACCTCATTGGGTGTTATGAATGCAGTCGTCTGTAGGGGTCTTTTGAAGTCCTCTGTGCAACTGTGAATTGGCTTAAGGTGAGTTTTAAAATAAAAAGTAATGGTCTGAGGTTTCAAAGAGTCCCCTTCTTGAGGCCAATGTTTCTCATTGCTGTCGTGTAAAACACTTAACCAAACCCATGTGTGGAAACGTGACGGGCATACTTTGGAAGGGAACAAGCCTCATTAGTCTGTTTATTACAGCCTGAACCTGTAGCTGTGTCATCTCAGCCGGGATGTAATCCTGGCTCAAGGTTGTGTTGATGCTGTGGCCGGATTTAGGCATGCTGGTGTGAAAAACAGTGATCATCCTGAGTGATTGTTCAGTAACAGAGACAACCCACCTCTTCATGGTTGGCTTCAAATGGTTAGACGGGACGTGGAATGTTTTCCCTGACTATTACGCTCTTCAATCAGTCCCGGAGAAAAGGACTGAATTCCAGCTGAAGTTTCTTGTTTCAATTTCGGAAGAAAATCGTAGGAAAGAAAAACATTGCTCTAAGATAACGTGTTTCAAGTCGCTTCCTGTATCTTAACTCTTGGAAATTGACCAACTGTCTCAGTGTTAAGGAAAATAATTAAAAACCCTCAGATTCCTAGGACTTAATGATTTTTGAAGAGTTCAAAGTACTCTTCAAAGTCTCTGGGAGCAGTTGGGTTGTTCCATAAAATAAGTGTCTTTTGCGTCCCTTCAGTTACTCGGAATTGTCCTTCCAGCAAATTTCGCTCCCATAAACATTTCCATCTTATTTATCGCCCCACAAATCCAAGTCTCATCATCATTGTAAAGCCCATGCTTTTTAGTTACTTTGATAGTAATTTGTAAAGATCTTTATTTAATGTGATTAATGATTATTGTGATAAAGTGAAAAGACAAAAAAGGGGTTCAGGCGCTATGCTGTAAATATCAGTTGACTTACACCAAGAGACACTTTGGACTTAGACACCAAATTATCTATGAAAACTATAACAATATGACACACTAAAACAGTGTTATTAGCAAATCATGTTATTTAATATAGACAGTAATAAACAGTCTTATAAACATTTAAAATGTTATTTTACATGGTGCAAACGTCAAGGGACAGTATTTACCCCTACAACTCAAGAATGATCCATTTCCCTGACCACAACCCTCTGATTTACTGGTTATGTTTTGAGGGAAATTCCTCCAATGTCTAAGTGTCAAGTTGTGTGTAATCTGCCAACGTTCCTTATTGTACATCATTTTCCCCCACTCTCTCCTGCTTTCCTAAGCTCTGAACCTCTATCTCTTTTTTTGGTTTCAATATTGAAGACATATTTTCTTCCTTTTTCGTTTGTTCTGGAGAGACTTGTAACATTTTCATTCTCCTCTCACTGCCCTTTGCTCTCTGCCCCCGTCCTGCTGTCCCACCCTCCCTCTTTCTAATTGGCTTTCATTACCATTTCCTTTTAAGACTGGGAGTTCTCATTTTTTCCCAGCCTCGTTGGCTGAAGCGAAGGCTGCCTTTACTGTTTTCACTTCAGCTCCAGGCAGACTGCTGCTCCTCAGGACTACTGGACAGTAACTGGTAAACTTTAAACTTCTCAAATAATGCCTGATTGAATCCATTTCTATATGTATGACTTTGGTCCTGTTTAAACATTATCTACATTACGAAAGGTAAAACCAACCATGATTAAAAAAAATATTATTTTTGTGATGAGAAGCTTTTGCTGCCAAGCTAACAGTAAAAAGAATGGATTATTGTTTCACCGGCCACTGTTTTTAGTTTTGCAATTGCATTGATAAATTGTTATCCTAATTAGGAAATAATTGACTATTGGCTGTTTAAATATCAATAATTAATCTACCAAGTGATCCAGCTGCTCATAATATTAACAGGAACGTGTAGTACTATCATTCTGTGTTGTACTGCTTACATGCTACCTCTGCATTTCACTGGATGACAAATTTCCCAAAAAGATGCCAAGCATAGAGAAAAATAGGCAGCACTATACTTTTAGTAAACACTTTAATCCAGATTGATTACCAGAAGTAGCAGGTGTTAGGGATAACGTTCTTGATCAAGGACAGAACAGCAGATTTTTCGACTTGCTGCCTCTAGGATTTTATCCAGCGGAGCAGGTCTACACATTCCCAGGTTAGTACTGTTTGTTCTTCCTCAGAATGCCGAAGAAGATTTTGGCTGGTTTGTCCACTGTGCAGTCCGCCGGTGCAGGTCTTATGCTCTCATAAAGAATACGGCAGCTGTGTCTGAAATGTACCACTCACCATGGCTTCAGTAGGCTGGATATACCCTGGAAGACAGTCTCTTTAGGATTTCATCTTTTATCAAAGACCTTTACTGGCCATTCAGTAAGATGCTTGAAGTTGTTTCACGAAGACGTTTTTTTTTATTTTGGTTAGTTTTTGTTATTTAACAATTATTGAATCAAGTCAGCTGAGAACCATTTGTAATTTTCAACGACGATCCGGCTGAAGGCATTCAATTGCAAAATCAAGAGACAATACTTAGAACCATGGAAGTTATGGGGAAAAAATAAATGCAAACAAGCACCATAGAAGCAAATAAACAACAAACGGCAAATATACCGGTAGACAATTCTATCAGACATCTGACAACAATTAAATGGGTTGACTCTGGTTATGAATTTCATGGTTCAATGTCATCAGTCCTTTGTGAGTCTTTTGTAATCAAGTTGCACAGTTGTCTACCACATGGTCACCTCATCACTGCCTTCAGTGATTGTAGTTTCAGCCTGCCTGCAGACATGCCCTGTCATTCCTTGTCAGTGTGTTTACAGCTCTGTCAGACTGTGCTGCAGTCCCATGGTAACCAACGGTAGGCAGACATGCTGTCTTTCAGTCTCTCACAGCTGGCTCCTGTTTCCCAGCACTGCTAGAGGAGGGGCCGTGACAATCCCTCCCTTATTTCAATACCCTCAGACTCCTGTACAGACAGACCATCTTGATCCTACGCCAAAGGAAGGCCGGAATTAATGCTGAGCTTTTTGTTTTGAACAGTGTAAACAATGATTGCTTCCAATATGGCAGTGCTGCTCTCATTGACGTTTAATGCGAAACAGCTGTTTTGAAAACTGGGTTAGCCTGCTGACGCCAACAAATGCAGAAGCTAGTAGGGCCATACTCTGATTTCCTTTCTAGACCTTTGCATTTTAGTTATTTAGCTGACGGCCTCATCCAGAGACTTACAGTAGTGAGTGCACACATTTCTGACCTGGTCCCCCTTGGGAATCAAACCCACAACATCTGATGTTGCAAGCACCATGCTCTACCAACGGAGACACACAGGACCACACTTTTACAGTTTTAATGCCTATCAGCCATACTTGCATCCACTATGTATACTGTCATTAAATGTACTGGACGTCCATATTCCCAAACCTTTGGCTCATGCAATATGGAGTCCTCTGATTTCCACTCCCCCTTATTTCCCTAGCCATCACAATAAAATATTTTTAAAGTGGCACTATACAAATGTTTTGATTTCTACTGGTGACCGGTTCTTATCTGCCCTCATTTCATATTATCATTCTTTAAATTATATTTCTATTGATTTCGGAGTATTAGAGTTATTTTGATTTTATTCTGCAGACGATATGAGACTACAAGAGTTACATAATCACAAGGAAATCTTAAAACATAAAAACTCTTGGATGGACACCTGGAGAAGTCATTCTAGATAACAGAACATCAGAACTCCCATTCCTTCACATTGACAGAAAATGTTTCTGTCCCCTCCAGAGCAGCTTTGAAATGACACCACTCCATCTATGTCTCTGCCTCCTCTCCATCCTACTGGTCCACTACTCCCACCAACTAGATGACAACAAGATCCCACCCAGTCTTTGTACAGGACACCCAGGAATCCCAGGTACCCCGGGGATGCATGGTGGCGCCGGCCAACCCGGAAGAGACGGGAGAGATGGGCGAGATGCCCCCCCCGGAGAGAAGGGTGAGAAGGGAGACATTGGAGATCCAGGTACTGTGACAGACGACGTGCACCATAAATCTATTTCCACAACCTTGTGGGGACCAATTATTGGACTATTTCACTGCACAGAACCAAGGGGCATTCTGCCATTTCAGTCGGCGAGCTCTTTATTAAGTGGTTATTGAATGGTCGACCGGGGTAACAGCATTGAGTCTTTATTAAGTGGTTATTGAATGGTCGACCGGGGTAACAGCATTGAGTCTTTATTAAGTGGTTATTGAATGGTCGACCGGGGTAACAGCATTGAGTCTTTATTAAGTGGTTATTGAATGGTCGACCGGGGTAACAGCATTGAGTCTTTAT
>JACXGI010007519.1:0-37052 GCA_016801175.1 Esox masquinongy
CCTGGAAAGAAGATGGCTTCATCTCAAGACCCCGTTCCCTGTAAGTACTATACATAACTACACATGACTAAACATGACTATACATAACTACACATACCTATTCACAACAATTCATAACTTTTCACATTCATTCCTTCTTGAGGACTGTTCCTTCAGCACAACCTGGCGTTCACAGATTTCGAATATCAAAATATCCACTTGTGTAGCTCCAGAATGTGATGCTTGTGTGTTTATTTGGTGGAAATATCAGAAGACGTGCTTGTGTGTGCTGAGGATGTGCTTTAGCATCGTGCGAGGGATCCAATCCACCCTGGGAATGGTTTGACAGATGGACAGAGTGCCGTTCAGGGCAGAAAATTAGCAACCAGACATAAACCTAGTGCTTCCATTACTGTGATGGGGAAGCTGCCAAGTGGTTGCGTTATGTGTTGTCCTTTTAGTGCTACAGGGTGAAGTGCTGTATTTCCATATTTTCATCGGAAAGGTCCTTAGAGATAAATCGTCTTGGAGCGCACAGTAAACTGTTTCACTGTAATTTATTTACATGTGTGGAGACCAACCAAGGACATGAACTGAGAGGGGAGTGAGATCCAGCTCACGTAGGTGAAGTGAAGAGTTAAATAACTAAGTTTGAGGTGAAGGAGTTAAACGACTGAGGTTGAAGTGAAGGAGTTAAACCTTTATGGGTGAAGTGGAAGCAGATGTCTATAGATAATGAGGTTATAGTTAGGGTTGAGGTTAGTTATCACAGTGAGGGTTAAGGTTAGGGTTAAGGTTAGTTATCACAGTGAGGGTTAAGGTTAGGGTTAAGGTTAGTTATCACAGTGAGGGTTAAGGTTAGGGTTAAGGTTAGTTATCACAGTGAGAGTTAAGGTTAGGGTTTAGGTTAGTTATCACAGTGAGGGTTAGAGTTTAGGTTAGGGTTTAGGTTAGGTTACTCACAAGCAAGTTTACTCAGTGGACCGTAGCCACGGGACCTAAGTCTAAGGTTCATGGCTAGAAAAAAAGCTTTTCTGTCCCAGAAATTGTAGGCTTGCTATGTTTGTACTCCCAGACAAAGCCCAAAATGTGTCCAGACACAAAACACAAATTAGTCTCTCTCCAAATGATAGAGGTGGAGATGAGGTCACCGATTGACTTGGCCGATAAACATTTCTGGTGTGCGGGAAAAAAGCCATGTCCCTGGAAGCAATCTACCGGTAAATAGCTTGGCGTTGTATGTTTGTGGATAGAATGCCCTTTTCTTTAAAAAAACAACGTCAACTTGCTCTTCCATAATTGACAGCAAAGTGTATCCGGTCAGCACTGTTGACGTCAGCCCCCATGCTGCTGGCAACCTGTCGGGGCCAGCTGGCAGAGCTCGGTTTACCAAACGTTTAGCGGATTGTGTTGGCTAACAAGGGGACACATCCTTCTGGTACAGGGATCTACGTTTCCAGCCCAGTCACTGAGGATCCTTGAGTATGTGGATCTTACGCATTGAGAAAGACTTAACGCTGCCAGCATCCATTTGTAACATCTTTCTTCTGTCTCTCCGTGGATTCAAGCAAACGACTTGTCAAAGTCGACGGCTTAACCGGCCGACCCGCCATCTCTGTTTTTAAGTCATATATATATATAGACCTTTCATCTGCCTGGACAAACGTCAGAAATCCATGTCGATATGTGGTGATTTCGGAGCAAGAGTGCGCTCAAGTGTGAGAGTGGTTTCAGCGGAATCGTGTCGACAGCTCACGGTGTGTTAGCGGCCTTTGTCGAAAGTGCACGCAATTCAGACACACACACACACACACATGCACGTGCACACACACACGCACACAAAGACATTACACCTAGTGTCACCCTCAAATGTACTGTCTGCCATATGAAACTGTTTGCCCACCATAAATCACTGTGCTGCTTAAGCTGGAAGCCACTGGCCTCTGTTGACTGGTGTGGATGTGATGCGATGGGGATTGACTGAGAGTTGACTGATTGATAGAATCATGTTGGTGACAGCGCCATGTGATCTACCATGTAGACTGTGTGGCAGAGGGACCCAAGGAGGTCTTTGTCCAAAGCCACCGTGGTAAATAAAGACCTGCAAAATGACACGCTGGGCTTTGTGCTTTAAACAGCCACCAGTGTGACCCACAAAACCGGCATGTGTTGGCTTTTAACTGGCTTTTAAATAGATACCCTTGTTTACTACATCTCTTGGGTATCCCACCTCACTCTGGGTCTGGTTTCGTATAGTGCACACACCTGTGGATCCAAACGACGTGTCATTTTTATGCAGTTTCTAATGTTCATGGGCAAAGTATGTTTTGAGGTGTGTTTTGTGCTAGACATAGTCAAAACCGTAGTGATGTTTTTTTCTGCAAAAGAGTACCCAGGGATGCGTTCTGCTGAGATAAGTCTCACTTAATACTATTACCTAAAGGGAAATTTGTTTGAGGATTTCACACAAATAAAGGCTGTTGGAGGAGATTTTAGCTTAGGGATATCATCTTGAATAGGAAATTGGAGCTACAGTCACTCAGATTGACATGTATTTCTCCCCAGTGTTTCTCTTGGGGCTTTTCGAAACGAACAAAGTTCACATCCTCCTATTACTTTCCATTAAGTGTTATTATCTCACAGACCCAGGGCACTTGGGTATTTTAATTAGGAATGCACAACCCTAGGCAGCAGAAGCAACACAAAACAAACAGCTATTGTCCATAGACTAAACGGTGAGCAGAAAAGTTGCCTCGAAAATAAAGTTTCATACACATCTACTTAAAATCTGTCCTAAAAAAACCTTACCGGACTTTGGAAACGCGTTCATTATTAACCCTTTGAAGGCCCGCAGGCGTTAGATAGCTGATAAACTGCAAGTAAATGTTCTCCACCATACACTCTAAGATATTCCGGGCAAGTTTATTTACACTCTGGGAACAGGAAATCTATGTGCAATTTCAGAGGGATTATCAGAGCGACACAGGTTCCTACATCCCCAGATAACCAAGCTTTTCTTTGGTCGATGCATTGCCATGTCTCACTCTGGGAGCGCTTACACAGGGCCTCTGCAGGGCCATTACACAATCACTGTTATCTGTTTTAATTTAGTAAACTGCCCAATACCTGGAGGCTTTCTGAACAGAAACAGCGGTACCCTCGGTGGGATGTCGAGATGGGCCTGAACACCACGGCCTTGGGGAGAGATTAATGCTAATGTACTTGTGTTATTCACTTACTTATTTCACACTCGAAAAGATAAATAGAAGACAAACAGTGCTGATAAAACAGTTCAATAAAGGTGTAGACATTAACTACTCACATAATGTCGGATAAGGTCATGTTAAATTATGGTTCTAGTAATTCTACTCGGCAAAGCTTCTAATCACCTATGTTATATTTAATTGGTGTGCTTGCTAAAGGCAAGACCACACTACATTTCCTACATGTTATAATTATGATTACATACTTCCGCCCCCTGCTTTAGTGCTTAAAAGACATAAGCTAATAACATGAAGACTGATGCAGCTTGATAACATCTTTGTGATAGCATTTATGCTTTTTGTTCTATCATAATATTTACAATTAAATAAGCGGGTCAGAGACTTGAATCATTTAAAATAATTATAAAACTAAAGACTGCTTAATACTGTTAAAAACTCCTATTTTTATATTAAAGTCATTTAACAGATGCTATTATCCTGAGCAACTTACAGCAGTGAAAACTCTTTCAACTGCCTCCCTGTGGGAATTGAACCCACAATCCTGACATTGCAAATACAAACCAAGCTACATGGGTCCCAGACGGGACCTAATCCAACTTCAAACCAACATTAAAAGCTACGGGCTGACCCAATTTCAGACTTCGGATACAATTTTTTTTAAAACTTTTTTGACTTTAACCATTTAAAGTTCAGCGGTAGCGGTATTCAAAATGGCCCAATCCCTTGGCCATAACCGGGGACATGAGGTGGTTTCACGCATTTCACCACCAGTGATATTAAAAATGTCATCATGCAAATATATTTCAGGATGTAGGGATCAAATCCGAGGCTAATTGGGGTTGTTCGTCTCATGACGTTGGGTAATAATGACAACATAAACCACCACCCCCCCCCACCTCGGGCAAACTACTGACGCGGGGGTCCAGTTTCGAGGTCTCTGTGAATGACGTCTGCTCCAATAGGTCCCCGTGACTTAAGGTTAAGAGCATGTGGGGTACCTCGTCTAAAAAAAGCCCCACCCCCACCGCTACTGAGCTACATCTTTTAGGAAGGGGGGCAACTAAAATAAAACCAGCTGTCACTGTCTACCAGGCCTGACAGAGCTGAGTGGATCATAGCACTGCTGGAGCTGGTCTCCAACCCTCACTGAGTCACCTCCTAGCGTTTTCTTTATTTTCTCGGATAACTGTTGCGCAAAAAGCCCCCGTTTCTGTCTCTCGGGGATCTCAAGGCCCTTCTTCTTTATCTGTGGGATTCTATTGTGCCCGAGTGCACCGTCGTGCTAAAGGCATTAAAAGACAGAACGGTAAGTGTTGCCGTCTTTTCAGCCTTCACAGGTTTTCGGTGTGTGACAGCCTCGACTTGTGAAGGTGGGCTGACAGTCATTGTCCAATGATCGATTTGAGTGGGAACATAAAGATGCGTATATAGATTCGTACAGAATGTTTGATATAGGGTCTATATCTGTATGGATATGGGGAATTGACTGTTTTGATAATAGATGCATTCATTTTCAGCATTTGCTTGCTGTTTACTGCACACACTGTTTTTTTTTTTTACCATGCAAAACAGAATTACACCGTGTTTCCAAAATGAGATCAAGAAGTAGGCAGTGGTCGAATGATGCCGATTAGGTTAAGGAGTGCGATTACATGAAGTGGCGGGATTGTTAAGAATGCGTGAAATCAGCTTGTTTTCCCTGAAACTGATCTTAGTAAGTCATCATTTTGCCTCCAAATGAGTAGAAAACATTTCGACAAGTACTTAAAGCTCAACCGGTGGCTTCTTCGATCCTTTCAGCAGCTTCACTATCGGGCAGAGTGAGCCTTTGCCGGCTAAGACACATGGCTCTCTGGAGCTCACATCCTAATAAGCTCCGTGGTTCTTTTTGCTCCACTTGGCCCCTGGAAAAGCCCACACCTCTGGCCAGCTTGTGCCTCTCTCTGCTTTGAGATTGTGTTGGCGTAGCCTGGACCTGGAGAGCGACCAGGAGGGGGTCAGGGTGGGATTCACCCCCGGACTCGGCTCTCGGCTGCCGCTTTGGCTGTCAGGTCCCAGGAGGCCAGCCATCATGCAGTGTAGCCCATGTCTGATAACATAACCACAGGCAAAGAAGCAGCAGTGATGGTGGGGGGGGGGTGGGGGGGTCAGCTCGATATAGCCACTGAGCCAAGCAGGCCAGAAGCACGGCCCCCCCAACCCACGCACACACGCTCCTCTCCCTCTCCGATCGACTGTTCCTGACGCCTCCAACTCCATCCTCCCACCCTCCCTCCACCCCCGAACTTCCCCTGTCACTGGGGGCTGGACGAAGGTTCCCAGATTAAGAGATTAAGATTACAGGTTCCCAGATTACAGATCCCAGATTAAGAGTTAGCACTCCTCAGTAAAGAGAAAATATGGCGCCGAACCCTGCCGTGTGGAGTCACTGCAAAAACATTACTGAGAAAAATAATGTAGATGCTCTCCATGACAGCAGAGTTTAAACAGGAAAATGACATGAGTGAAAGCACCTCTGCTTTTCTGATAGCAATATCTAAAGGCAAACAGACGGTAATTAGTTGGCATTTTACCCGTTAAGCCATGCGGAAATGTTATAATCATTGAAATCCATCAATAATGCCAACTACATAAAGGTAAAATCCCAGTGATGGAGAGAGAAGAAAGCTTTCTGGCTTCAATGGAAAGTCCTTGTGTCTGACCTCTTTCTTTTTTCCTACATCCCCCTTTTTCTTGCTGGTGAACACAGGCACCGTGGAGGGGGCCTTTATTGTTTATTGACTCTTCTGGAGCCTTGGCCAGTTACCTCATCTCCCCGCTACGGCGAGCTTCACATTCATTTACCACCATACCTCAGCTTACGGGCTCAACATTCCCAGGGACTGCTGTCACTATTTGTACCGCATTAGAACGCCTGTCTGTCTGTCACACTTGACAGCCCAGGACTGTGGCATATCTCGCACACTTGTCCTGTGGTGATTAATGAGCGCATTATCCCTCTTTCACTGTGCTAAACAAGTGTCTAGTTTCCTGTGACCTCAGGTGTAGGGTATCTGACCCGTATTTATAGTTAAGAGCCGGTAAAAAACGCCACTTATTTTCGGATGTTGCTGTGCTGGTCAGTCATCCTCTCTTTCTAGCACAGGGCGATTGGTTTACACTAACATTCCAGCCATAGAAGGAGGACCTAAAAACGGTGGTTAGAAGTGGTGTGGGTTCAGAACATGGTGCATATCCAGGTTCTTGCCTCATGTGACCAATCACGTGAGTTTATGAGACAAAGATATACGTTGGCCGTGTTTCAACAGGCTTCAGGCAAAGTAGACAATTGACTGTCATCCTGTCAACAATGACCAGTCCCTTCCAGGAATAGGAAATCACACTGGCAGATGGGAACACGTGTGTATTCATAGGACTTTCTAAAAGTGGTCTGACAAGCATTCGGGTTGCTAGTCCAAATAGCCACCCTAATGCTACGGGTTAAATGCATATTGCATGTTAAATAACAAGCACAGAAAAAGCTATGTGTTGCTAATTGTTTGTAGCCAAGACACAACTGCAATAGTGTTACCAACCAAAAATATTTTATGTTTAATGTTCTGGTATGCTCTAAAGAGGGCCAGTTCTAGGCATAAGCGATATTAGGGGAGGGCCTGACCGCTAGGGGAGAAGGGGCTCCAAATCAAATTTTGCTTAGGGCCCCCAAAAGGCTAGAGGCGGCACTGGCTCTAAATATGAAAATATCCAACAAAAAATGTAAGCTGTCACTCAAACGCGAAGGGAACTAACAAAAGAATCGTAAGGACAACGAAAATAGAAACAAAAAGTGTCCATTAAATTTGCTCTGGAAATTTTAAAATATATACCAAAACCAACCAAGGTTAGTAGTGGTAACAAACTGAACAGAGGAAAACCAAAATGTCAGGCTTGTTTCAAAACAGACACTGGTGGAAACAACTCAAAGGTCTTAACTCAGCATCTCTCATTGCAACTGAAGCACTGTGCTTGCCTGCAGCACTGCAATATAAATTGGCGTATGCATTGAAGACGCCGGATTTCCGAAGGATTTCTTAAGTGAGCTCCCAACAGTGAGCTCCCAACTAAAATAACCTCGGTTGCAAAAATAATGAAGGAAAATGTGCAAAACGGCTGACCTGACAATTTTTACTATTTCTTCCGCGCAAATAAAGCTACGGAAGTCCAACTCAGTCAATGAGTGATGACCGAATCACAACCTCACCCACGTGGATATGAAAATACTTCGCAACATAGCCCTATGTATCAAAGTCAGCAGTACTTTTATCAGTTTTGTTCAGCATTCGCAGTCATTCAACAAGTGACCAATGGGTTAACTGATAAAAGCGACAACGAGTCAACGTGAAAGTGTACCACATAATGACGGAAAACATAAACGTTCCTCGACGCGCTCTCTGATCTTGGATGCATTTTCACCGGGCAGAATCAACACGCTAAAAGCCTTGAGGTCCAGGGTTGGCGTTGAGAGACCCTCGGTGGAGTTACGGTGCCTTACTGGCTTAATGGGGCTTTACGGCGCTACAAACACACCTCAATACAATACAAACACGCCTCAACACGTGGTGACAGGAAAACAACCTCCAGCTCATTATAAGCAAAACGAAGGAGATGATTGTTGATCACAGGAAGCAGCAGCGGGGAGACCACGCCCCCATACACATCAATGGGTCTGCAGTAGAGAGAGTTCACAACATCCGGTTCCTTGGTGTCAACTTCAGCGATGACTTGACCTGGTCTCATCACTCTAATGTCGTGGTGAAGGAGGCCAGGAAACGGCTCTTCTTCCTACACCGATTAAGGAGATTTGGCATGGATTCCAGGATACTCACCAACTTCTACAGATGCACTATCAAGAGTATCCTGTCCAGCTGTGTCACCGCCTGGTATGGCAGCTGCACCGCCCTTGACCGCAAAGCACTTCAGAGGGTGATTAAAACAGCAGAGAGCATCACAAGGTCTGACCTGCCATCCCTGCAGGATCTCTACACAGAGAGGTGTAGGAGGAGGAGCAAACGAATCATTACAGATCCCAGCCACCCATGCCATGGACTGTTTACCAAGCTGCCGTCAGGCAGAAGGTACAGGAGTATTCTGTCCAAAACTTACAGGCTACGAGACAGTTTGTTTCCTCAGGCCGTAAGGCTGCTCAATTCAGGAACCCCTCTTCCCTTCCATCCATAGTCCCATGCACACCTGTCACTTTATATCATGCTCATCTGCCAGACATATCATGCACACCTGTCACTTTTACATTGCACTACTGTTGTACAGTTGTATAGTTATTATTATTGATGCATGTTTTTTGCATAGTGTTATTATTGATAGTTCGTGTTATCTTATTTTTATATTATAATTACTGTTACTTTTTTTAACTTTTAACTGCACTGTCGGGAGTAGGAAAACCAAGCATTTCATTGCCATAACTTGTTATTGCAAATGACAAATAAACCTTTTGAACTTTGAACAATACTTTAATGTAAATTGGATGTCCACTGGGCTACATGTCCAGACCACAAACCAGCATCAGTGAGGCCGTCAGTCTCGTGACCACATTACTAACCCCTTTCTACCCATCGTCACAGATAACAGCAGGTACCATTTTCCAATTACCGCGTTTAACATTTAGTGCACGGTCAAGTCGGCGTGCACGCAGAGTTACGTTTTCTGTTCCCACATGTTTTATTTGATTTGAGTGTTAGCCTGTTGGGCAGCAATAGTTGTGGGCATGACGTCAGTGGGCACTGAAGGGTGGATGTCAATGAGCTCCAAAGTCTGCACCCTAAAACGCCTGAAGGGTGGTGTCAACATGAGGCCAATTAGATTGCAAAACGCTATTTATACGTGCAATGTGCATTCTGTACCCACACGAAGATCTCTCCTTGTTTATTTCCCGTGTTTGAAGGGTGCAAAATCCAATTGTCACCTAAATGTCACTGGATTGATTGTTTTCATTTTACCTCTGTGACTCTTTTCCACTCCGGCTTGTGCCATTATTCTTTACCTCTTTCACAGCAGGTTTGTATTGACCAGCCCAAACACATTCCAGATCTGTAGCCATGTTGATTTTACATGACGTGGTTATCCTTCTCTCGATAGACTTATTAAATTATGCAAGAGAGTGTGACAACAACAGTAATATATTATGAATGGGACTGTCTAGACTACGTAGGAGAGAGAGTTTAGGATTAGCGATAGCCCGCCGACAGTGATGTGATTCCATATCCGTGGTATATGGTCTCATATAACACGACTGTTGGTCAGTCAGGATTGAGGATTCAAAGCAGACACTTTATAATTAGCGGAAGCCCATAGAAAGTGATTCTGTGGTTGCAGCACTGTTCCACCCCTTCACATCACGTTCAATTATTCACGAAGGCCAATACAATCAAGCTAATCATTGTTTGGAGCTTATTGTGAAATAAATTATATTACTTGTTTATTTTTTCCATTCATTATTATAATTGGTCAATATCTCACAGAATTGTTTGAATTTGGTTTGAATTGCTTATGTTTGCGACGCTAGCTATTCTTCACTGACTTTGCTAGCTAATGACATTGCCATCTGTCAAAGTACATTAATACTGTGATGATGGCAATGTTGTTTTCTACTAAATATTAGCCTGCTTTAGCAATGTTGTCGAATTTCCAAGCCCCGAGTGTTATTTAGATTAAAGGGTAATTAGCCCCTGTTTATAGTCACAAGTCTCTAGTCAACTTCTGGTCATCAACATGGATGCAGGGGCTATAAATCCTAGTGCCCATGGAAAGATGGTTGAAAGAACAAATAATAGGCTATATTGGTACAGTAGATGGTTCTAATGAATGCTAACTAGCTTCTACCTTTACAAAAAAATGCTGTATGAGAATTTAATTAAGGTTTGACAACATGCAGGACAATATCATCTGGACTTTGAGCACAGATAAAGTTTGCAGTGACACAATTTAGTTCTACAGACCTGCACATTTGCCCTGAATCTCCAGAACGATGTTAAACAAGAATTCAAGTTACCCAAAACCCATAGAAATGTAAAAAAAACAACAACAAAAAAGTACCTCCCCCATTCATAACATGGCATTTACATGAAAAATACAGATTAGGCTTGCATATATTGAAGTTGTCCTTTTAAAATGCATTTTCACATCCTGGAGAGTAAATTCCACGTCTGTGGTGTTTTGCAGCTGCGGGCAGCGCGGGTGGAACCAGGTCAGGACGTCCTGAGGAAAGGGAAGGGGTGGAGACTCAGAGAAACGGAGAGGGAGGAGACGAAGCCAGCCAGGAGGCGGAGCCAGAGCCTGTGTCACTGAAGGAGCGCTTGGCCATGTATCAAGCAGCTGTTTCCAAGAAGGAGGCGAGCAGCTCCTCCGCCGGGGTAAGGGGATACTTCCACAAGGATGTGAAGAGGGATGGAGGGAGAACCACTCCAAGGATAACCAGAACACCACCCAACCTCTACTGATACATAGAAACACAGCAAGGCCATAGAAATGTGCGGTGTAGTGAGCAGTGCACCTGTTTCAATGGGGGAATGTTAACAGGAAGTTTTCACTAATTTACAAATACTGAAAACGTACTGAGTACATGTTTTACAAACACAGCTGTCGCTGTGACAAAAAAACGCACTAAAATAGCTTCTAAGCCAAGATCAACGTTGGCTTTTACTTCAGAGTGGAGAGACACCTGTCTGAAAACAGCTTAGACAAGCTGTGATTGAAAACGAGTGCTTGTGTTAAGCCAAGGTCATTAATTCAATTCAGTCTGTGAACTAAAGCCAATAGAGCAGACACCTTTTTAGCCATTTACAATTATCCGTGGCTCAACACTTTACTACTATACTGCATTTACCCCCCCCCCCCCGGTCTGTTGCATTACATTCTTATCTGATTGGAAGTCAGGACGACTTTCATGTTTTTAAGTCTTTTCAGATAGAGAATCCTCTTGAAATGAAATAACCATTGTTAAACACTCAAAAGATTTTCCAGGAACCGCATGTTCCAGAAAGCTGTGAATGCATAGTTATACTGTGCATGATAAACCAGGTCCTTTGAATCCTGAATGCCGATTGGCTGATAGCCGTGGTATATGAGGCCATGTACAATCATCTCACTTCCTTGTGTCTCATTGCTTTGTTACACTCTAATGACAAGAAGAATAGAGAGTGTTTTGATGCATCTGACGTCAACCATCTCAATGAGTCATTCCCTTTCATATTCACTGCTGAATAATGACAGAAAAGGGAGATCATTGAAGCCGTTGGTGTCGTGTGTTGGTGCCACTGTGGTGACCATGTGACCCCAGGGTCACGACCCACGGGGATGCTCCTTGACTGCTGACAGGCCGGGCAGGAGCCTGACAGGTCCCTTGCATGTGAGGAGGGCTCACAGGAAGACAGAATCTGGACCAGAATGAGCAAGCGATACTGCAGGGGCGGCCTGGTAGTCTGGTGATCAAGAGCATTGGGCCAGTAAACGGAAGGTTGCTGGTTCAAATCCCTGAATAGCCAGTGTCATTCTGTCTCTATGTGAGACCGTTAATCGTAATTGCTCCCTAGCCGTTGCTGTAAGTAAAAATTCTGTTTTAGCGTACTTACTGGGGGAAAAAAATAACCTTTAGAGTTCCTGTCTGCAATATGTGTCAGCAATAAATCGTAGCTTGAAAGTGCAAGGCAATGTTGCACTAATTAATTTGGTCTGAGGATTCAGATTTTTATATCCTATTGGATGTGAGGGGACATTCTTCTCTTGCACATGTCATGAGGTCCACGTTATGACATCCTAGACTGTATTTAGGGTCAGTAGTCCAGAGATATTGCTTAAATACACCCCCTTCAGGAAGTCCTTGATACTGTTACTTTTACACCAGACCTGAACAGCCATGTAACCCTGAACATGTGTCAATGAAATGCCTTACCAACGGGGACGACTAATGACATGAATGTCTCTGCTCACCAGGTTATGGAGGAGACAGAACCCTGTTCTTTGCCCGGGGGTCTTGCCAGTGTGAAGAAACAGTTTGAAAGCCAGGAGTTCAGCTCCTCCTCCCTGTCCCAGACCAGCGTCACCCAGCTGCACTTCGAAAAGAGATCCGTGAAGGTACTGGCAACCGGACGGGCGGGGCACAAGCCGCACACACTCCCCTTATCTTTATATCTCACGTGGCACTAGCATTACAAAGCGCACTAGCTTCCATTTGTGTCTATGACAACGATATTGAACTCGCGGCCAACAATTCACAACCGTGTCTAGCCGTATCTACACGGCATACTGAAGCATTAACCGCACAGGGCACAGCCGCAAGGGCATAAAAGCGTGAGGTGGCATCGCCCGTTTTGCCTAGTCATCCTGTCGAGCTAAAAATGGCCCGGAGTTAGACATTTGGGGGGGGGGGTGAATACCTAATGACGCATGGGGACGGGGATGTGAAGGGAACCCTACGGGCTCTGTCGAGTCGATGTTCCTGTGCGCTGCAGTGTCAGGAACCTTTTAAAGTGTCTCCGCAGCTCAGGTGTGGGGCGCTCACGTCGTGTTCTACCAGACCTAAGTAGTTGCACGGGCAGTTCTCTGCCATGTCTGTTTCAACGTACTAATGGGCCATTTCCGAAACCGAGTTGTGCAGTGCCTAGATTCTAGTTTATTCATGTCGTGAGTTTTCTCTCATTGTGTTCTGACTTGGGACCGGACACCAATCGGCGGAGTGGCGGATAGGTGGTATTCTAACTATAACATTTTTTAAAGCTGTCTCCATCTTCTTTTCTTTTTGGGGGACATTAATAAGTAGCATCAGCATTTGCAGTCACAACAAATGCAACCTTTGCAACACTATCCAATGCTTTAATTAAATACCCTGATTACCCCTGTTTCCTATTTCTGTAATTGTATTGTGTACTTTGTAATGCTTTATTGCATATTAACAGCAGTAACATATATTTTTTTGCTGAAAGAGGGGTGGGCCATGCTACAGCAGTACATGCTACAGCAGTACAGTGCACCAGAAACATACAGCATCAGAGTAGTTTGAATATACTAAATGGTGCCAAAAAGGAGAAGAACATGTGTGCCCAGGAGTCTTTTTGTGATTGATAGCAAATATTCTGAAGGGTTTTTAGTAATTTAATTAGTTGTATTCCTGCGCGCAAGGTAGACTTGTAACGTGTGTTATTTGCTTGTGTATGGTGAGTGCGAATACCACCAATTGAGAGGGGCAAAGGAATGCTGTGCTTTTGGAAAGGCACACATTTCTCGGGAATTGACAAGTCAGAATCTGGCCCTAAAACTATATTCAGCATTCAATTTCTAAATCCTGGAAAATCCTTAAAAAGATGATTGTGTATTTACAATTTACTTCAGCAATTTTCCACCTCTATCTGTCACTCGCTGTCCCTTTAAGTGAATGTGTGACTGTCTAATAGGATTTTGACATTAACATTCTCGCCGGCAGAGCCCAGCAATTGACAGGAAGGAATGTTTTATTTGTCCCGGGTGGATTTTCCAGTAAGCCCTGCACTTTGTAAACGATTAACCTCCCCTCCTGCTGCAAAATACTGATGTCAGGGAGAAGCCTGTTGTGTGCCTGTGACTTGTAGCGGAAATGTGCCCGCGTGTTTATGGTCTTTTGTGTCCGTTTGCGAGTTTGTTGCCAGCCGATGCTTGTCGAGTGGCTCTGTGTCAAAACATGTCACCCTCAAGTGAAGTACACCCATGACGCAGAGTCGCTTGGAAAGCACACCCATCGACATATTAGGTACGTTGGCGTGCGTTTCGTCATACCTCTGCAGGTCTTGTATGATAATCATGCTCGTCCTTTTGGCAGGAGGTGTCCAGCTCGCAGGAGGTGACTGTGAGGAGCAGTGTCAGGGAGGTCTCGTCTGCCACTCAGCAGGGGGCATACCTCCATGGCCAGGAGGTAATTTGTACTTTTATTAATTGCATGGTTTTCACCAATTAATTATGTAATTGTTAATAAAAAATGTCCACTATGAGCCTCCATCTAGTTTTCTAAATATGCATCTCAGTCTCGTAAAATACATAATAGACCCGGTGCCAGAAAAGTAACATCCATGATGTTCTGGTCACATTGACCCTCACAGTTCAAACCCTCAATTTGATCAAAACATAGCCTACATTTCTTTGTCCACAAATGAAGTCCTTCTTGCACATGACATCACAATAAGTCAGAGGCTTAAAACCCCTGAAATTATTTTGTACAATAGACAAATGGTCGTCTGCAGGGTAAATATCGAAGCACGTAATTATCTTAAACCCAGTTATGAATGACCATTTCCCTTACACAGTATTTTGGTTCTGTGTGTTTGAAGGAAATTGCAACAGTAATTCTCAGGATTTACGTTCACATGGAACTATCTTTTAAAACGCAATTACGTTCAGTATGAACATAAATCGGTGGAATTACATTCGCTATCAACATATCCCCAGTGCTATTGGTCCTTAATGAGTCGCTATTACGTTGCTCCTTAACGTTCCGCTATTATGTTGGTCCTTAACGTATCGATTAAAAATGGAAAACAGCTCATTAGCAGCAAATAACATTGTAGCGGTGGCGACAGTGCATCCAAAGTTCCTGTACTTATTGTTATCCCAGCATGCCTTGCTGCTGCTAATTTTGTTACTGTTTGTGTTCTTGTGACCATTTAGACAAGGCCAGTGAATTATGTTTTTGGGCAGCCTGTTATTTATGTTCAGCATTGCCTTTAAGAATTGTTTAGGGTTAGAGAAGGTGGTTTGTGTGCCAACCATAGCTGTGAAGTCTATTCCGTTTGCTCTTTTGGCTGTGTTCTGAGCTGGAGACTTTTGTATTCATATCTCAATGTCCTTCAACACTGTGGCTGGTGTTGCTACAATATTTACAGTTAAGGTTAACTTGGGGTTAAGGTTAGGCATCATAGTACTGGGGTAAGGGTTACCTTTAGGCAGCACGGTACCAAGGTTAGGGTTAGGATAAAGGATGGGATTATAAAGATAGAAAAAACATCTGTCAAAAAGACAAAATAATTCCGCTACAAAAGTGTGGCATCTGGATGGAATCGAACCATCAACTGAGAGTCGGTTGTGGAAATGTCCACCCACCATCGCCAACCACAGCGCCCTAACAGAGATCCACTCTGTTTAACAATGAACACGTTTCTAGCTGCCCCTGGCGACCGGGTTCTGCCGGTAAACAGCACTTGTCATGTGTTGACACTGAACATAATTGTGAGTCACCAAGGACCAATAGCACGGTGATCTGTTGATACTGGAAGTTATCGCATTTTCCAACATAGTTGCACATGCAAATAATTCCTGTGATGATGCACTGGGAAATAAATGTGTACTCAACCACTAACCTAACCGTCACGTTGCAGGTCAGTCAAGATCAAGTTCAGCAAAGTAATCTGGCCTCCAGCTTTGAAAATCATTACGATGAAACAGGTGGAGTATAACATCATTGTATTTGTTTCATATTAAATCTTTACTTTTTTAAATCAGTCCCTAGTGTGTCCTGTACATTAATGATGGTAGAGAAGCTTGTGATTATCCCCCAGAGCTTATATTTGTGTGTGGAAATGAATTGGATTGCAGAGGATTTTTATATATTTTTTATAATACTTCATGAACTGTATTGCAAATTGGAGTAGGGTAGAATTATATCAACTTTTATAGCTGGTTTCAGAAATGGACAAGGTGCTGTAGATTTTAAAGACTCCTCCAAACCAGCTACACTTCATCTGAGACTGATTTAATGAGACAATCGTCTCTTGTTTTTCCATTTCAGTTACAGTCATTGGAGGAGAGGACCTACCAAAGATCTCCACCCAGGCTTTGAAGCAGCAGTATGAGAAGACGATTGAGGAGGCCACACCGAGCAAGCAAATTAAGGTAATGATACTGTCTGTTTGGGCTCATCTGTGTTCAGTGAAGTCTTGTCATTTACTACAAAACCAGGGATTTTACAATGAGGGTAATGAGTACATAAAATGACAACACAATTGTTAGAAAGCACACACTTATAATTGCAATTATCTTTCTATCTCTGTCTCTATCTATCTTTTATATTGTATAAAAACCAATATTATCAGAGAGAACATAATCCAGTTAAATCTACTTTCTGCTTTTTTCTGCCACACTGTCCTCCTTAATATTTCTCTGTAATTTCATACTTTGACTGCAACTATCACTCTGCTTCTGTCCATTAACTATAAAAACATAGATTGATCTGGATTATAATCAGTTTCAATGGGCACCGGTGAACCAGTTATCCTCAGCGGTCGCTAGCCACGAAAGTTTGTCTACTGTGAACCAGTCATCCAGGGCTACAACAGCGAAAAGCTATGAAGTCTCATCCAGCACCAGGACAGAGGCTGTATCTTCATCCACCGCTACCTCATCCGCGGCCTACGAGACCACGGAGCACTTCCCTCCCCCGCCCACTGAACTGACGCCCCAAGAGGTCTCAGAGTGCGACTCTCCACTGACTCTGGAGCCGGCCAGCCAGCGGGACCGATACACCTTCAACAAGGAGCAGTACTCCAAGCAGAAGAAACTGAACGAGCTAAAGCGCCTATACAAGCACATGCACCCGGAGCTCCGGAAGACCATGGAGAAGGACTACTTCACCGACGTCACTGAGATTGAGCAGTCGCAGCTGGATAGTGAGGACGAGATGACTGGCGAAGTCCAGCAGGCCTGCTACGTGTTTGAGAACAGCGGCGGGGATGAGTGTATGAGCCCTGAAGGCGATTACCTTGAGTGGGACGAGATCCTTAAAGGTGAGGTGCAATCGATGCGCTGGATGTTTGAGAACAAGCCACTGGATACCATTAAGGACAATACCCCAGATGAGAATGAGGATGTGAAGAACATCTCTCAGCAAGAGATAATTGCGGGAAGTGATGTCAAATACACAGCGTGGATGTTTGAGACCCAACCAATGGATGCGCTACGCGCAGACACTCCAGACTCCACTGTTCAGGTGGGGAAATTATCAGAGCTGGCGAGAGGGGACGTCCGTACAGCCACCTATCTTTTCGAAACTCAGCCACTGGATTGTCTGAATAAAATCTACCAGGAGGATGAGCAAGCCTTGGAGGTAGTCTTCACTAAAGATATTACAGGAGGCGATGTGAAAACAGCCAGGTATTTGTTTGAAACACAACACTTAGATTCCCTCAGCCACACAGAGACAATTGATGAGAGCCACTTCCTGAACCTAAAGTCCGAGCTTGAGGAGATCAAAGGGGAAGTGAAGACCACCACGAGAATGTTTGAGACCCAGCCCATGTGTGTCATCCGGGGTGACTCTGGAGATATGCTGGAGATCACCGCCATCCGCCGGGAGGAGATGGAGAAAGGAGATGTGAAGACCTCCCGCTGGCTGTTCGAGACCCAGCCTCTTGACATGATCAACAAGGACCCTGCCCAGATGAAACTGATCTGTGGAGTGTCCATGGAGGACAACTCCGAGGGAGGTGTGAAACGAGGGAGGTGGTTGTTTGAGACAAAGAACCTGGACTCCATTAAAGATGAGGAATGGGAAAACATCAGGCAAAAGGAAGAGATCATTGGAGCTGATGTGCGTAAGCACTGCCTGGTTTTTGAAACACAGAAGATGGATACTCTAAAAGACAATTCCAATGCCCGACCTTTACCCTTTGAAGAGATTGTAGGAGGCGATGTGCGATCGGCAAAACATCTGTTTGAGACAGTACCAATGGAGAACCTAAAAGATCTGGCTGAAGTCGGTAAACTTCAGAAGCTGGTTGCATCCGAGGACGAGAAGGGTGATGTTAGACATCAGAAGTGGGTTTTTGAAAGTCAACCACTTGAAAACATTAGGGAGGAGAAGAAGGAAATCAAACGGACTGTACACCTTGAAGAACTTGATAAGGGAAATGTCACAAATCACAAGGAAATATTTGAAACTTTGGATTTAAGCAGATGCGAGGGGGCACAGAGAATTCAAGTGGAAGGTGTAACCAGTGGCTCGGTGAAATCAAACAAAGTTCTATTTGAATCAAACCCGATGTATGCCATGCAGGACAGCGAGGGACACTACCATGAGGTGAAAACTGTGCGGCGTGAGGAGATAGTGAAAGGAGACGTCAGAAGCTGCAGGTGGATGTTCGAAACGCGTCCAATCGATGAATTTGATGAAAGCATCGATAAGTTCCAGATTATAAAAGGTATATCAAAGGAGGAGATTGAATCAGGAGATGTGAAGACGGCCAAGTGGTTATTTGAAACTCAACCCCTCGATGGTATTAAACATTTCAACAACACAGAAGAAGATGACACTAAGGAAAAGCAAAGTTTAGAAATCGAGAAAGGTGATGTGAAGACCTGCAGGTGGTTGTTTGAGACACAACCAATGGATAACCTGTATGAGAAAGCAGATAAGGTGATAAATGAGACTGAGGTCGAGGAAGTCCACAAAGGCGATGTCAAAACATGCACGTGGCTCTTTGAGACACAGAACCTTGATAACATCTGCGACCATTCAGAATCAGAGTCCGAGACCATTCTCAAAACCTGCACTGTCAAACAAGAGGACGTTCAAGGCAAAGATGTTCGTCACGCTCGTTTCCTTTTTGAGACCGAGAACCTGGAAAACCTCACAGGGGAGGAAAGTAGTGCCTTTAGGAGGGTGACCAAGATTGACGTCCAGTCTGGAGACGTGTCCAGGATGAAGTTTCTCTTTCAGAACCGGTCTTCTGACATAATGACTTCAACCTCGGAGGACACGATGCATAAGTTGAAAACCCTTACGGCTGAGGAGATTCAGAGAGGAAATGTAGTTAACAACACGTGGCTTTTTGAAAACCAACCTATAGATGCAATCCGTGAGGATACTGGGGAAGCAAAGGAAACTCGCACAGTTACCGATGTTCAGGGAGGAAACGTTGGTCAAGGACGCTTTGTTTTTGAGACCTACTCTCTAGATAAAATCCAGGAGGATTCCACCGAGTCTGAGACTTCTAAACTCCAGGGGATCATCCGACAAGAGACAGAAAAAGGGGACGTAAAAAACTACACCATGATGTTTGAAAATCAGCCCCTATATGCAATTTGTGACAAAGACGGCCATTACCACGAAGTTACTATTATGACAAAGGAAGAAATCATGAGGGGAGATGTGGTGGGGGCCCGTTGGTTATTTGAAACAAAACCCCTGGACTCAATTAAAGACACAGACGACGTCTATGTCATCAAATCTGTCACTGAGGAGGATGTCCAGAAAGGTGATGTCAACACGGCCAGGTGGAGATTTGAAACGCAACCCCTTGATGAAATCGCAGAGGACATGAAGGTAAAGACTAGAACGGTTGAAGATATCCAAGGTGGTGATGTGAAGACAAACAAACACCTCTTTGAGACGGACGAAATGTCTCAGAAGTACGTTAGAACTGTTAGTGTGAGTGAGATCCAAAAAGGGGATGTCAGAACCGCCTCGTGGATGTTTGAAACACACAGCATCGATAAGATTCACGGCGAGGGCTCGGAATATAATGAATTGGAGAAAGTGACAAAGGAGGAGGTAATGAAAGGAGATGTCAAACAGTCCGTGTGGCTCTTTGAAAAAGAACCTCTTGACAGGATCAAAGAGACGGACAGAACAGAGGCCGTTGTCACCCGAGAGGAGATCCCAAAAGCAGACGTGAAGACAACAACGTGGCTTTTTGAAACCACTCCCTTAACCGAATTTAATGAGAGCAATATAGAAAAAAATGAAATAATTGGGAAAAGCATCAAAGAGACCCTTGAAGAGCTTTATTGTCAGAAAATGGTTGACTCAAAAGGGATTCTTATTGAGACGGATGAGATAGGGGATGTCAGAATGGCGAAATACAAGCTCATGAATCAAAACGCTCCAGAAATCCAGAAGGAAGAGGTGATCAAAGGGGATCTGAACAACATCATGATGAATCTACTGAGGAGACGGGAAATGACAGAGAAAGGGATTACCATAGACGAGGTGGAAAGGGGCCACATCAACACAACGGTGGAGCAGCTGTTTAACCAAGAGAAGGGAGTCAGTGTTGAGAAGGAGGAGATCCTTAGGGGTGACATTCAGGAGGCCATCAATAACCTCCTGAAAGAAGAGGGCTCCTCAAAACGTGGAATTCTCATCCAAGAGGACGAGAAGGGTGACGTGCGAATGACAATATACTCACTCCTCAATAAAGCGGAGGGTGCTGGCCATGAGAAAGAAGATATCATCCAAGGTAATGTCAGTAGGACACTTCACAGGCTCATGTCCAACCCAGGGTCAGAGGACTCCAAGAGGATAAAGATAGAAGACACAGAGAGGGGTAACGTAAGCTTTTACTCCACCTGCATTGAATCTGGGGCCCTGGATTACCTCAAACAACTCCAGTTTGATCCTAATGAAGAGCCAGAAAAGGTGCAGAAGGAACGTATAGTTGGTGGGGACATTATGGAAACCAAAATGTCACTGAGGAAGAATCAACAGCAGATTGAAAGAACAGTAGCTGAGGACGATATTGTCCCCGGTGACGTCAACAACACTGTAAAGGTGTTCATGATGGAACCTACTGTTTTGTGGGAGAACCTGCAGAAAGAGGAGATTGTAAAGGGAGATCTGAAGGCAGCCCTTGACTCACTGACCAAAACTATCAGCAAGAAAGTGATGATAGAGAAGGAAGAAGTGGTGAAAGGTGACCTGCACAACACTCTGAAGTCTCTGGAGGAGGCACAAAACCAAGCGAAGGAAATGGAAAAGCCAGAAATTGTCAGAGGTGATATCAGGGGGGCCCTCGAGTCATTAGAGAAAATGTCTACCACCAAGACTGAGGTAATTGTTGAGGATTTAATACCCGGTGATATCAAAGGCACCTTGAAATCATTAGAAGAGGCTAAGCAGGCAGTGAAAGAGATGGAAAAGGAAGAGATTGTGAAGGGAGACATTCACACTGCGCTAAAAGGTCTGCATGAGGCCTCAAGTGAAAGAAAGCTTTGCCAGCACCAAGTGAGTGAACAGGGGGATGTAAGAGGTACAATACAGCTGTTACTCGAACCATCCACATCTCCAAGAATGCAACGCAGGGGAAGCACTGAGGGAGATGTGAAGACCTCAATAAAAAGTCTGTACGAAGGGCAGGGACAGGACCAGGACGTGGAGCAAACACAAGTGGAGAAGGAAGAGGTGATAAAGGGAGATGTTAAGGGCGCCATAAAAAATTTGATGCAGAGAAAAGAATATTCAAATCGGAAAATACGCAAGTATCCTCCCAGGAAAGCTCCTGTGAAAAACCCATTACCCACACAGCCAGGACTAAAACATGAATACTCGGATGTGGGTAAGAGTGACAGCGTCACAGTCAATCCAGCCCCCGCTGTGAAAAACCTGTCTCTGAGTCAGAGCAATAAATCGCATGGCACCACAGAAAAGCAGAAAGGCAAACACACCGATGACAAATCAGGGAAAAACAGCAAGACCATAACGCAAGGAGAACACTTCATGACAACACAGGTCAAAATAGTCAATATTACAGAGTCGTCACAGCAGGAACGTGTAAAAGAAAAGACTCATGCTAATGAACAGACGTGTGCTAAACAACAGAGTCCAAAACAGATAATGGAACCCCCATCCAAGCAAATAATCATAAAGAAGAAAAATCTGACTGATGAAATGACTGATAGTAAGTCAACGAATCAGATAACAGAAATTAAAGCAGCCAATCGAATGACTGAGAATAAAGCCGCAAAACAGATGATTATCAATAAATCATCTAGTCAGATGACTGGGAATAAAGCAGTATCAGATGTCAGTGTGATGAAAGATACAAAGATTAAGACGCAAGTCTCAGACATGAATGTGACAACGCAAGTCAACACAGTCAATATGTCTGAACCCTCAGAGCAGACCCATGTTAAAGAGCAGGTGGTAAAACCAAAAACAACATCACCCCCTAAGCCCATGTTTATAAAGAAGAAAAATCTGACCAATCAGATGACAGATAGTAAAGCAAACAATGTGATGATTGTGAATCAATCAGCCAATCAAGAGACTCAGGGTAAAGCCTCCAATCAGATGATTGGAAATCAATCAGCTAATCTGGTGACTGAGAACAAAGCAACCAAGCAGATGATTGTCAATAAATCATCCAGTCAGATGAGTGAGAATAATGCAGTATCGGACATCATTGGGATCAAAGAAGCAAAGAGTAAAACACAAGTCTCAGACATGAATGTGACAACGCAAGTCAACACAGTAAATATGTCTGAGTCCTCAGAGCAGACCCATGTTAAAGAACAAGTGGTAAAACCAAAAATAACATCACCCCCTAAGCCCATGTTTATAAAGAAAAAAATCCTGACCAGTCAGATGACAGATAATAAAGTAGCTAATCAGATGGCTGAGAGTAAATCAGTCAATAAGATGGATGAGAATAAACAATCCTCAGACATAAATGTGATGAAAGAAACACAAAGCACATGGGAAACTAGCACGCTGTCAAAGCAAACGCAGAACATCAAGATAACTAAACAGGTAAAAACGGCAGTGTCAGAACACAAGACCGAGCATAAGTCTGTCATGCAGAAACACAATGTCAAAAATCTGAATACCAATTTCAGGAACCTGGATATGAAGGGAAAAGGGTTGATCAAGAAGGGGAAGCCCGAGATTCATTTTCCCCCTCCGCCCATTTCCCCGCCTCCACCTACTGAGTCTGAGATGTCACTCCCACCCCCACCCTCGCCAGTGGCAGGCAGCCCACTGCCCCCATCATGCAACAGTCCTATGTCAACTGCATCATACCCTCTGATCATGCGACAGGACAGTGACCCTCCACCTCCGCCTCCTCCACCACCCGTAGAATGTGGGGAACCTGACCTTTTCCCTTCTCCCCCACCTCCACCGCCAGTGTCAGGGCAAGATTTTCTTCCTCCTCCACCCTCACAGCAGGAGCTCAACTCTATGCCACTCCAAGGGCCCACACCACCACCTGGAAAGCCATTTAAAACTAGGCCTTTATTTAAAATCCCCAAATCTGAGCCACACACACAACCAGTACCGGTGAAACCAAAATGTCAGGTATCGCCACATGCTCCTTCCCCTCAGCCAATGACAGTTCAGACAGAACATAAAGAGAAAGCAGCCTTCAAGGAAGTTACTAGCAAAATCAGTGGTAAGCAGACTGAAGCTATAAATACTACCAAACAAATACCCTCACCAATCTCAGTGGAAAAGACCCCACAAGAGTTGCCACGACCACCAAAGAAGGTATTTGTCCCTGCAATCAAAATTCCAACACCTGCTGAATCTGCCCCAGTGGCAAAACCTAAACAGTTTGCCCGTAAATTCAAAACCCCCCTGATGTTGGCAGAGGAGAGGTATCGTTTGCAAAGAGAGGAAGCTGAGAGAAACAAGCCACAAGCAACAACTCCCATCACCTCAGGAGCCACAACTCCAACCTCTCCTCCAACTAATATTGTGCAAATGGTTGGCTCAAACAGTGTAGCAAGTGAACAACTCTCAGTTACACAAAAAAATGAGGGGTTAGAAGAGGCCTCAGAGGAAATTCAGTCGAAAAGCAAAGTAAGCATAGAATCAAAAGAGCAGCCCATTAACAAAGATCAATCACATATTCCCCTGAGCAAGCCTTTGATCTCAATGGTAAATAAGAAATCAAAATCTGAACCTGGAAATATTTCCTTAGATAAGAAACATGTTACCAGTGATCAATCCTCTATAGTCTCTTCTGAGAGACAACTGGGATCATCTGTTTACTTAAAAAAACATCAGTCAGTTTCCCCTGGCAAGCCTGTTTCAGTGTTGGATGTTCACCCTTGCCTTGAGTCCAACATTAAAGTTCAAACTGGCTCTAATGTGATTTCTTCCTCTGTTGCTGAGCAGCAGAGTGTTATGAAAGCTGCTTCACAGTCTATCATCTCCACTCAAAGCATTGTCCAGGAAAATGTAAATCTTAAAATCCAATCCACCATCACATCTGAACCAGAAAAGGCAAAGAATACAAATGCCTGTCTCGCAAAGGAAGTAAAAAATATTCCATCTCAACCAACCAAAATCAAAATCCCCAAAGTGACTCCCAATTTCAAAGTGAGAACAGTGAAGCAGCCAATAGAGAAGAAAGATGAGAAAAATGAGGCTGTGCATGGAGATCAACAAGCATTGAAAAGTGAATTACACGTAGATCATACAGGCTTGGAGAATTTGTGTGCAACCCAAGAATTTCAAGAGAGTACCCAGACGGGCAAAACTTATTTAATTAAAGATGAAGTCAATGTGGAGAAATCTGAGGAAATTGAGAATACTGCAGCTTCCAAGGAAACAAAGTTAGAGATCCAAATGAAGACAAATGCAAAGCAAACAGGCATTAATGTCGTCCCTTTCCCCAAAGAACCAAAGCTAGTTCCCATGCCAGTAGTTCAAACTCAAGGACAGGGCCACAAATCCGTCTCCCAAACTCATCAAAGCATGCAGGGACAGACCACTCAGAAACACAAGGAAGTGATTGTTACTGAGAGAGCAGGACAACAGAGCTTCCACAAAAAGGAACAGTACGTTCACACTCAGAAGCAGCAGGTCAAGTCTTTTCAACAACAAAGTGAGCCGAGCAGTAAGGATCAAGACAAGTCAAAGGCCGAATCTATGTCTGTCTCCATGAGCGTTGCAGGGAAAGAACCAGCACAGACAGAAACCGCTCAATTGGTGGTAGAAAGCACAGCTCAGTCGGTAGAGGACCTCACAGATTCAGAGAAATGTCTAATGATACAGAAGCTGCTATTTAACATCAAGCAGCTTCATCCAGGGAAAATTGATTCCAACTTCGTGAGGACAATACTTGGTGAAGTCCCTGACTGGTTGATGAGGCTGGAGGAAAAGCATGATTTGACACAGGTTGCCATGCAACAGGATAAGAAGAAACACATGGAGATAGTTTTCCGTGTGAGAAACATAGCACAAGCTAAGCTTGTGTTATTAAAAGGAAACCTGGCTAAGCGGGAAAGTGAACCCGTTCCTGCAATGCCACCTGCACCATCACCTTTATTGGCATCCGAAAATAAAGCATTTGGAGGAGCGAATGCCAAGATATCTAAAATAAGTATTGGCTCGTCAAGAGTCGAAACCCAAAATAAAGGGGTTGAGGACAAGGTCTCCCATGAGAGGAAAAAGCAGGAGTGGTTTGAAGTTAAAGGTGCTGACCCCAGAGTTTCCTCTCCAGTTCTTGCTATGCGTACTCCTTCACCCACCTTCATAAGCATTGAATCAGTGAGAAGAACAGACTCGCCCCTCAGGGTGACCCCCTCACCTCCTCCGTCGTACAAGTGTGGCGCAACCCCCCAAACCCCACCTCCCCCTCCCCGCACCCCTACGTCTCGGTTCTGTAGGGCCACACCGTCTCCCACTTTGAGCCGCTCAGAGAAGCTAGCCAAACTGAAGGACACCACGGCCAAGCTCTCTCGCGGCATGACCCCTCCCCCGCCCGTGCCAGTGCCTGCCGAGTTTATGTTGACAGAGCAAGCCTTTGACAGAGAAGATTCACCGGGACTAATTGAGCCTGAGATCCACATGCAGATGCTGGAAATGGAGACTGGGTCAACGACTCCGGATGTGGCTGATATGGTGGACTCTATGATGACTGTCAGAGACAAAAAGTTCTTCTTTGAGGAGGCTCAGAAGGCAGACATAAGCAGAACGTATATACGAAAGGACCCCATCGAGATCCCGGAGCGCCTGGGTCCAGAGGACCAAGAGGACCGTCCCGAGGGCCTGGATATAGACATAATGAAGGAGGATCTCCCTCGGCTTGATCTGTCAAAACTGGTCAATAAATTTGAATCCCCACAGCCAAAGGTGTACATCAGAAAAGATCCCATTGTCATCACAGAGAGACTAGGAAGTGACACTGAAGATCCAGAGGCCGACCCCAAAACACCAAAAAACGATGAAGCGCCTGCATTCAACATCAAGGCCATCAAGAATGCTTTTGATTTAGGAGACAGTAATGCTCTCAAAGAAGTACGAGAGAAACAAGAGGAGAGAGAAGAGAGAGTCCGGAGAGAATCAGAATCAGCCGACGCGACAGGGAACTCTGAAACCAAGTCAGTCGCTGAGGGGTTCTCAATCGTGGACGAATTTGGCAACGTCACAAGCGGGGTGATGAGCGAGAACTGCATGCGCTCTGAGAGCCATATGACCCGGCCCCTTCCTCCCTCCTACGCAGACGTTGTGAAAGGGAAGGTTGATGAAATCGTTGTTCCTATGGAGGCGGCCACTGAGGACCTGCTGAAGAATTTCCACCAGTCCTGGGCCGAGAGCGAGAGTGTGTTTCAAAACCTGGGATTCAGCGTCTCCGAACAGAGAACATCCCAGATCGTAACACACCAGCAGGAGACAGTTGTGACCGGTAAACCACTGTGTGCAGCATGAGGAGAGACAAAAAGAGAGTCTGACGGGTTGTCTAACATATTTTTGTGTGAGTTGAAAATATTAACTGTGCCTTTAAATTCAGCACTAACATTTTTAAATCTGCACATTCAATTGCTGAGTTTCCCCATGTTCCTTCTCTTGATGCTTATCTGACAGCCACTTGCAGTTATAAAACATAATAAATCTACCGGGTACTGACATTCTGTCAAGGACGCACTAAAACCCAGCAAAAGCCAGCCTCTTGATGTGCTTGTCTGTTGTGATGTGTTGGTTTTGTGGATTCCTCAGAGCTGACTCTGCAAAAAGTGACAATGTGAATTAATGGATCAACGTTTTCCTGCTTGTGTGACAGTGTGGTTTTATGGTTTTTAAGCAAATTGAATTTTTTTTAAATTCAATTATGTTAACATGCACTTTGAAATGAAATAACAAAGGCCTACTTTAAATGAACTACAATTTATAAAGGCTTCATGTAGCATGTTTAAAGTATTCATGAGCACTACATAGATCCTTCACTAGTCGTACACAGACGGTTCATGTAAATGCATACCGCCTATCAATTACTGAAGAATATTTATTTTACAAAGGGTGCCATAACACAGGCTGATTAGGAGGAATATCCGGATAAAATTGCGTAAGAAACCTTGATGCCTATAGAGCATGACGCTTGCAACACCAGGTTGTGTGTTCTGTGCCCACGAGGGTCCATGAGAATGCAAATGGCATGTGTGCATTCACTACTGTTACGCTCTAGATAAGCGTCAATTGCCTTTTAGCATACTTTGGGTAATGCTTTGTTGAAGGACATCTCTCATAAGCAATGTAATTATTGACATTAACAAAACATCCATTGAGATCTCACAGCATCGTGCTCGGTTCTGCACACCTCCACGAGTCCTTGGTCAATAGTATAACAACCAATCGCGTTGTAAACAACACATCTAAACTGTAGGTTAGCTTTCGAGCTATGAGAGTCTTTACACGTTGTTACACATCAGTGCATGGTGAGAGTCACAAACGTCAGACATTAGGTCTCATAAAAACACAGCTATTAACGGCCAAGGCAATAGTTCAGTTATTTACATCTTCTTTTATCTGTTATTACCAGATAAAAGAAGACGCAGGAGAAGAGGTTTTGGAAAAGAAGGTAATCTGTTGAATTACAAAAAAAAAATTTAAAAATAAAAAATAATCCCTGTTAGCCTTGAAATGACCAAGGTTAATAACAGGTATAAATACAAGATGGATAGCTAGTATAGCTTATTTCAAAATACACTAGTCGTTTACAAGCCACCAAGTCTGTCTGGGAGACTTTTGGGACATTTGGCACAGCTGCCTACGGGATGTAGTGGGATGCTAGCCTCACGATTTTGTTACACCCTTAACAGAGTATGACTCTGTAACGTATAGATAGATTTCATCTGTGTACTGCAGTGCTTACGGGGACTATTTGCTGCATAACGGCTGCAAACGTTGTAGGTATTTTAACGTCGGGCCTGTTATTATATTTTTCAGGCAAATTTCACGCTTTAATGGACAGGAAAGTGGGGAAAGATTAAAAGATTTTTTGCTGTGGGAACAACAGCATCTTAGGCCTTTAGACGAGCCTGGGCCACAAAGTGGGGCTTGTCGTTGAAGGGATTTAATGAATGCAGTAAACTAGGAATTGTTTTTTTTAACCAAAGATTTGAATTCACGAAGACCCTAACACTGTTTCTACGCCTTGCAGAAAATTCGAGTTCCAGAGTCAGAAGTGTGTACGGTGTGTCGGAAGAGGGTCTATCCGATGGAGTCTCTGATTGCGGACAGGCAAAACTTCCATAAAACCTGCTTCCGTTGTGAGCACTGCAATGGCAAACTAAGGTAAACCACAAATTTGGGCTTATAACCCGTAGCAATAATGATGAGAATCTTATTTAAAATGTTGTATCTGAAAGAACTAAAAACATGTTAATTGTTCTTTCTCAGCCTTGGCAACTATGCCTCTCTCCATGGACGAATGTACTGCAAGCCACATTTCAAACAACTTTTCAAGTCCAAAGGGAATTATGATGAAGGATTTGGACAAATGCCTCACAAAGAGCTTTGGGGTGCTAAGAATCAAGAGAATTCAATTGAAAAGGAAAAAACAAAGCTAAAATCACCATCTCCTGCAAAAGTTGATTCCAGAAATTCCACTGCCCGGGGCGGTGTCCATTTGACAAAGATAGAGGCACCCCCTCCACAAGAAAATGATGTAAGCAAATCACAGGATGAAGACAAAAAGCCGACTAGTAAAATTGCAGTTGTATGGCCCCCTCAAAATGATTCTCCTAAGAAAGTGTTCAGTGTGGAAGACGAGGTGAAGCTGGTCAAGCCCTCTTGGCCCCCCGAATGTAGTTTTCCACAGACCAACATTGACACACATAAAAGCCAGACCAATGAACCTTCTGTAAAAGACAAAGACCACCCGACTATAAAAGCACAAAATGGCCCCCAAGATACTGCATGGGAAAGCACTGTTGAATCTGAGAAAGTTGACATGCCTGTAGAAAATCCAGCAGAGAATGAAGCTTTGACCTCCCCTGCAGGAGTCACACAGGAAGCAGGGAGTGTCACTCCTACCCAAGGGCTCCTAGGAGACGGTGGCTTAGAAGTAGCTGGGCAAGTGGAACTCGTGGTTGAAATGAAAGTGACAAGCGAGATGAATGAGGAAGGAGCTGTGGAAAGTGCGAACGAGAACAAAAGGGACGAAGAGAGGCGTGGAGAGAAGGTAGAGAAAGTGAAAATAAACGGCCATAGTGGCGAGGCTGAGAATCCTTATGAAGAGGAGAAAAGGAAGGGGGATGAAGAGCACAAGGTCAAAGTCTCCGTTATAGACATTGAGGCATCAGGTGAGCCAGCAGTAAATGCAAACTCCAACAACAACAATAACAGCCAATTACTGTTGGACCATAACCCAGCATTCACTGGGCTTGATGAAAACCAAACAGAAGAAAGCCACACAGTACTCCAGTCCGCAGAACTGGCTGCTGCCGGAGGTCCTATTCAGGAGAACATATTTGGGGAGGAAGATATGAAATGGATGCCAACCAAGGTTGTAGATATAGCGCAGAGCGAGGACACTTTCGTGCCAACGGTTGCCAGAGGTGTGGAAGCCACAGACAACAAAGATGATCACGTCTTCACACATGCCACTCAAAGTACATTTCTGAATGAAGTGGAACCAAAGATTAGCACCACAAGCTTCCTGGAGGATGTTTTTTCTGGGCTCGATAACAGCTCCAGCCTCCTGTCTGATTTCAAGTCTCACATCTTCAGCGAGTCCGACAGTGAGAGGCCCTTGGTGTCAATGCTGGATGACCTTTTGGATTTTGGAATGGAGTCTAGAGAAAAAACAGCTACACCCAAAGAAGAGTGGAAAGGGGATGGACCACTTGACAGCTTTGCCATAAAGGATGATTGTGTACCGGGCAAAAGCAACATGCTGTGGAACGAGGATTATGACTCGCTGTCAGCTGAGGAACAAATCAAGAGGAACAGATATTACGACGATGAAGACATTGACAACTCTTAAATCAGATCTTATTCAATCAGTATTTTCTATCAGTCACTTAATTGTGTTTTTCACCATGCAATCCCTGAATAAATTTTACATTGATGTCCGTGGAGAGATGAATCATGCTATTATAACATTTTCCCTATAACTATTTTTGTACTTTGTTTTAACACTGCTGTTAATGATCTTTATTATACAATTTTAGATTTGATCTTGCTGTTTTAAAGCACCTGGTGTGCAGTTTAGGTAAAGAAATTAAAAAGGATTCTTGTTCTGTTTTTCTGTATTGTTAATCTTTAACAGAAATATAATGTTACTTCTGATATTTTTTAAACTGTCAAAACAGCACATGTTCTCATTTTGCAATACCGGTACAATCATAACTTCTTCCTATAATGGTTTTTGATTTGCTTGGGTTGTTTAAAAGAAAATGCCTTTGAGATATCATCTTTTGAAGCTGATTAAAATTATTTACATTTCCTATCCTGTTGTTTCCAAAGTAGTACTGCAGTTCTTAATAAAGATTTTCTCTGGTAAATTACTTTTTAATATGTGCGGGGAGGAATCAGAGGGTGTTCAACATGTTTTATGGGTGTGTGGTAGTCTTATGGCCTGCATGGTTGACCAGCTGAGTCCTCAATATAGCTAATTCATTTTCATTGAGGGAGCCTAAATATTGTAAGTAAATACAGATTTCTACATGCATAAGACACCTTTACTTGCATCTGATTTTAATCCCAACTGAGTAAAACAGTAAACCGGTACATGCATGATGTGTTAGACTGGTAGTTTAATTAGGTTTAAACAAGTCTAATCTCAATTGTCTGCTAATCGCGGCCTTATACACACACATTTACGAACTATTTATTTTATGACTGTTGCATTAATTTAGGCTACACAAACCTCTGCTCACATTTTGCAGTGCAATTCCTTGAATCAGCTATGAAATCGGTCATGCGTGGCAAATGTGTTTTGCAGTAATGTCAGTCAACCTTGCTAAACAAAATAGCAATCCCACTTCCAGGCGGATTGATTGGCTACGATTCAGTTTGCAAATTATCCTGATTGGACAGGTCTCTTGTCAGACGCGGCACCGCCTACAATCACTATCACTACTCATCCACACTCTGTCTCGCGGTGAGATGCGGAGCACTGAGCGCAAGACGGACGCAGCATCAGCACCGGTTGTCTGGGCGGGATGTACAGCAGAAAGCGAGACCGGTAGGTTCAAATGCTTCGTTAACTGAGATTTCACATTGCTGTTGCTTTTCCTTCGCCCACGGAGTTGTCCGCAACGGCTCACTGAATATCTGTGATGCAGGCTTTCGTCGTGTTCGATTTTGTTATTTTTATTTCGTGGTTTGTGCGATGTTTTGATTGAATTAAAACCTTTGGACAGCGTCGGTAAAACCGTCCTGTCGCTGATTATCTGTGCGTATAAATGCATTGTCTCTTGTTTTGTCGTTCGATGACCTATATTGACTTTGTTTTGATGTATCGTCCAGAACTCTAATGGAATGTTCTGTTGGCTACTGTAGACGTGGTGTTGTGATATTTTAAGCTACATTGACGGCAGGTTTGATGTAGCATACTGATTTAATTAGAGCGGTAGCTATGGATAAAAACGTTTATTTGCTGCGTTTGAAGTGAATTGCGAGGTCAGTTTAGGTTCTCATTTCGAAGTTCACGTCATATTGTTTTTTAATATGCTCTCAGAATGAGCATACAGGAACAAGTCCACCAGCAATTATTGGATGTGGTGGGCATTTAATAGTGGGCATTTACTTTATTTGAGATCAACATTTAAATAAAGCTGTATTGTTTTAAATGCCACACGTACAGAAGGCTACTGTACGTTTCAAGACCTTTTACTCATCATCTCCCACACCAGGTAGTGACAACTTAATCCCCTATAGGGCAAGAATGTACCATATTCAACATTTTTAAACATTCGAGTTATCAGTGGTTTAGCACATGCATAACATCCAGTTCATTGATATCGACTTTGTGACTAGGTTTATTTTTTTAAACATCGATTTTCATTTGACGTTGTTGTGATAGCATTTGCTATGAATAGCTTTAGCGTTTGTGTATTG
Organism: Esox masquinongy; assembly: GCA_016801175.1. Lineage (NCBI taxonomy): Eukaryota > Metazoa > Chordata > Actinopteri > Esociformes > Esocidae > Esox > Esox masquinongy. Next base: position 32,281 of record JACXGI010007519.1, read on the forward strand.
GCTCGACGGTGCCCCAGTCGCAGCACACAATTAAGATAAAAATGTACTTGATACAGCTTCGGGAAAAGCGGGTTGTAAGCATATCAGAGGTAAGTAGAGCAATGCAGTGTGTGGACCAATAGAGGGTCATGTGTTGCCCAGTAAGTTGGTTCAATGTTCTAGTTCCGCTACAATGACCTTGCACATACATGCCTGGAGAACATAATTTAATATGCGTAATATGTAAGCATGTGGACAACAGACGTTACACTGCTACAGTGGTAGGTCATTCCTTTGTTAACTATTGTGGACCAGAGAATACGGTCTACCGTGTAACTGTAGCCTGTAGTGTTTGAGTCATTTGGCTTACGCTCTTATCCAGAGCCACTTTCATACATTATTGATTGTGTGCATGTATAGCACGAGGATGACAACACACATCAAAGCGAGTCCGAACCTGCTCTGCTTTTAGAACTGTGGATCGCGGCCAGTGCGAGGACAGTTTAAGCCCCGTGTCATGACGTGCTTCGAACTGTGTGTCTAAACCTTAAGAAATCCATTTGCTGAAATGCTTTTTGACGGAGCCTTTGTGAGGCAAAACGCCATAGATCTCAGAGGCTTTTTCCCTGTGCGACTGATCCTCTTTTGGAATTACACTGGTGCTTGAACTTGCTAAATCGATACTTTTCACACACTTGTTTGTCAGAGAGTAATGCAGTAGCAAGAGGCGTAGTCCATCTTGTGGGAGTGCAGTCTCTATATCGCCAGACCTGACAGTGCCCCGTCGTTAATTCGCCGGGTCCGGACACAATTCCCTAATTCAAGTCTGAACTCTGTCTGGCGTCCTACCAGTAACTGATTTTTTATTGGTTAAAAAAATCCCATTTCATTTCAAATGGCCTCAAGGCCTCATTAATCTCATTTGGCAAGACATTCAGAAGTTCTCAATTAAGCAATGACATATCAAAACATTTCAGATGTCTAAGAGATGGACATTTTGAATAAGGAGATTAAGTTCATGTTATTCATAGAGCAGAATTATGCTGGTACCGGATTACGTTTGGACCTGGTAAAGTGTGAAAGCTACACGAGCGGCCTCAATGTGCGGTAACCTTTCGCCCATTTCAACAATTGTAAATAATCATTTACAGTGCTGACTTATCAGTCCTACTTTCACGGTGCTAACCTATCAGTGTTAACTTTACAGTGCTAAATTTACAGTGCTAACCTTTCAGTGCTACCTTTTGTATCCAACTCAAACACAACTGTAACCCAAGCTAAAACAATGAATATATGTAAATATATAACATATATTCATTATATGTTATATATTCATATAACAATTATCGACATTTAATGTCAATTTCTTTGTTGTTTTATTAACATTTATGTATACCAAATACATTTAAAATTATTTTAATTGGAACATTTTTTACAGTTCTTTTGTTCAATCAGTCAGTCAAATTTGTTTTATAAAACTCTTTTTACATCAGTTGTTTTCACAAAATGCTTTAACAGATATCCAGCCTGAATCCCCAAGGAGCAAGCAACAACAAGAATTAATGCAAGTGGCTAGAGAACTCCTACTGTTCTGGCCCAGTTTCAATCATTTTTTAAGATATTCTATATAGTTAAATGATAATTAAATACTAATAATATTGACAATAAACAAATTAAATGTTTCTGAAATATTTCCATTTTAGATTAAAAAAATTGCCCAGGAAACAATGTATTTGAGGGGCACTTAATTGTGTGTTTGTGTCAAAAACGTCATACCTCTTGCTGCTTTCTTAAGATTAATTGAATGTGTTGTTCAATTTGTTCCGGTCACAGGAAGGCCCACATCAAGGACATTTGATGTATTTGACTTCAGAAAATGTTCCTTTTAAATATACACCGCAGAACAATTCCAAAGTGTCCATAGACAGTTTTAATGGGACGGAATATTGAATTATATTTTAAGGGATAATATAATAACATAGCCAAGAGCTACATATTCTTAATTGCATTTGCAGGCAGTGGTGAAATATTGTTAATAAGGATCATCAAGGTTAATAGTTCCTTTAAAGAGATAAACACTTGTGACATTGACGAATAACGTTGATAACGGAGCGCTAGATGTGTGTATTGCTTATTACACTGGTTCCAGGTATTTTGCACTTCTGAATTTGCAGTTATTCATGTCAACACAATTTAAACACAACAACACAATTCATTCAGTCATTTCAAGTGTTATCACAGCAAACAGTGGGTTGTTTCCCCGCCTCGGGGAATATTTCTCTCTTTCAAGTTTACCCAGCCTGAGCTTACCGAATGTCAGTGTCCACACAGAATCGGTTTAGAACAGCTGCCATTTTTTTAGCAACTGTCTGGATGTGTGGAGAGCTGGATTTCAGTGTTTTGGGTTGTTCTAGTGGAATGCCTTTTGAAAGCCTGCTGTATTGCCGTTTGGTAAGGGCGTGATTAGTGTGTCAGCTGTATGACCCCGCTGTAAGGATTCATTTACCTTCACTCTCTGACCCCAGAAGTTCTTTGGCTATTTATTTGACCGGGTTCATCTGGTACTACATTCTGCTTAAAGCAATGGTTTACTCTTTTTAACAAGGAGGATTCCAGCAGTATGGAAATTACATTAGCACTCAAAATCACAACTTCAATGTCTCCCGGAATATAAATGAAATATTTCATGTGTCTTGGGCAGTGTAGGCTTCTCAAAGCAGACTACTTAGAAGCAGACCTCTGAATGCTGGCAAGAAATGAAGGAGAAGATTTTGAAAGAAAGGCTTGGCCTAACACCAAAGCTATACATTTGTTAAGATTGTCATTTTGATAAGTGTTTTTACTTCGGAGGGGAAAGATTGCTGTCATGTGTGTTCCTCCCACCATTATGAATGTTACAGACTATAAATTAGTGAACGTAAATTTCAATCATCCATTGACAAAAGCATACAGATCTCTAAAATCTATCCAACTAATCGTTCTGTCATTTTGGAATATTTCATCTATTTTTTAATTTAAATTAAATAGCTGCCATAAGGTTAAAGTATTTTCATACTCAGATTTAGAGTAGTTGTGTATATTCTATGCCACTATTTAAAAATGACCACACTAAGTAGAACCACTCTTTCAGGACACCAGAGTGCTGGGACGATTGGCTCGGCAGGCGTTTCTGGTTAGTCGGGGGGGGTTTGGCAAATCGTTTGTGCTGGTGCAGGGGAACCAACAGCATGTACGCCTGATCATTGGCTTTTGAAGTGGATGTGTTCTGTAAGCCTCTGGCATACGCAAAATACTTTACCAGCAGAACTACAGAGGCTACACTGCAAGGTAGAAACCGATAGCATCAGTTACAGGGTGGACAATTTTCAGTACCTTAAAGAGCCTATAGAGGTCTAGGAAAATGGATTTTCCACAAACTAGGCAAAGATTAACATCTTCCAAAAGTGATTGTGAGAGAAAAGTGGGGAGAGGAAACAAAGTTTCCCGGCGTTCCCTCACCTGTGAAAGGTGTTTTATGTGTTGGGCATGTATGGCTGCCACAAGAGCTGTCTCTCTTTGTCTTATCTGATGGTGTGACTGCTGATGGCAGCAGAAAAATGTATTCTGAAGTGTATGGAAATGTCTTCTTAAAGCATAAGCGAATGCCTCATCATTGGGCGCAAGACAATGGACTCAAACACACTGCAATAGCAACTAGGACTTCTTTTCAGGTCCAAAAAGTCAATCTCCAGATTTAAATCCAATTGAAAATAAATGCCTTTCATTTGCTGAAGATGAGACTCTAGGCAAAAATACCTCAAAACAAACAACAACTGACGATGGCTGCATTTCAGGCTTGGAAGAGCATCACCAGAGAAGATAATCAGCTTCTTGCCTCTGTGTGTATCGCAGTACTACTAATAGTCAGTTTACTACTTTCCTCTGTATGTATCACAGTACTACTAATAGTCAGTTTACTACTTTCCTCTGTATGTATCACAGTACTACTAATAGTCAGGTTACTACTTTCCTCTGTAAGTATCACAGTACTACTAATAGTCAGATTACTACTTCCCTCTGTATGTATCACAGTACTACTAATGGTCAGGTTACTACATACCTCTATATGTATCGCAGTACTACTAATGGTCAGGTTACTACATACCTCTGTATGTATCACAGTACTACTAATAGTCAGGTTACTACTTTCCTCTGTATGTATCACAGTACTACTAATAGTCAGGTTACTACTTTCCTCTGTATGTATCACAGTACTACTAATAGTCAGTTTACTACTTTCCTCTGTATGTATCACAGTACTACTAATAGTCAGGTTACTACTTTCCTCTGTAAGTATCACAGTACTACTAATAGTCAGATTACTACTTCCCTCTGTATGTATCACAGTACTACTAATAGTCAGGTTACTACAAACCTCTATATGTATCGCAGTACTACTAATGGTCAGGTTACTACATACCTCTGTATGTATCACAGTACTACTAATAGTCAGGTTACTACATACCTCTGTATGTATCACAGTAATACTAATAGTCAGGTTACTACATACCTCTGTATGTATCACAGTAATACTAATAGTCAGGTTACTACATACCTCTGTATGTATCACAGTACTACTAATAGTCAGGTTACTACATACCTCTGTATGTATCACAGTAATACTAATAGTCAGGTTACTACATACCTCTGTATGTATCACAGTAATACTAATAGTCAGGTTACTACATACCTCTGTATGTATCACAGTAATACTAATAGTCAGGTTACTACATACCTCTGTATGTATCACAGTA